>NMRB01004568.1:13461-24762 GCA_002633025.1 Notospermus geniculatus
GGGGGGGGGGGGGGTGCGCTCCCCTGGCTCCCGGATCCGCCCCTGCGCTGTAGAGAGAGGCGCGCATGGTAAAGAAAATTTGTTTTCTTCCCACAAAACCTCCATAGGCTACATAAATGATTTTAATACATAAACTACGAAGTTTTTGTTCTTTCTATTCTTCACTGGCTCCAGAATAACGTTTTGCAGTTTTAAGGCCAATTCATACTCCGCGCTTTTGCGCGTGTCCGTTTCCAATGTGAGTGCGTGGTAGAAAAAGTAACTTTATTGTTGGTACCACACATAAACATAGGGAACGGACAAGCGCAAACGCAAAACGGAGAAGCATGAATCTAGCTTCGGTTCCCTCTAATACGTCCATTTAGCGTCCGTGTAGCTAGGCACCAGCTGCCTCATCACTTATTCCATTTGGCTGGAATATAGTGCGAGTACATTTGACACCGCAAATCTCCAAATAAAAGACAACGAAGTCAAATAATATAGTATAAAACAGTATACAAATATCAAACGTGGAAGTGTAAGATTTGAGACGAATAAATGCTGCATGATCAGTATTAAAGTCATGATTTTGTTCCTCCGCAGAAGTAGTGCAGGACCTGGTTGCAGAGTCAGAAGGGCTGGACGCTGACCTCTGCTTGGAGACTGACGCGAAATGTGCCATCTTGGTTGTAGCTCCATTATGAATGGTTCCAATACACATAATCTGATGACGTCATTATAAAGGGACAAATTACCTGGAGACGAGGTCGCACCTTGAAGTGAATGAGGCCTGCTTGTTGACTGGAGAATATTACAAAAATGAGGAGGCCCGAATTGGAACCATTGAAATAAAATAAAATAATACCAATTTATTAATGACAATACTTCAAAATTAATTGTACTTGTTAATAATCGAGTGTATGAAATTTCTACGGCGTAGACGGAGCTTTATACAACAACATTCAGCCATGTCAGCCCGTGCCGTGTCAGTTTTGTCATTATTTTTCGAGGATGGCAAGTCTTGCAAAGTTAAACCCGTGTTTTCGTGCGGTATTCTGTGAGTATTCCTATTCTTTTGGTAAAATTTGGTAAATTATTATCACCGTTCATCATTCAGATGCATTGAAACGATGTGCCCTTTTCATTTGGATCAGAATTTCCATCGGATGTGTGTGACCTCTGGCCAGCCTCCCCGCAGCTGTAGGCCTAGGCCTACATCGATGCACACTCTCGATACATGCACAGTGCACTGAACAATAAGACTAAAGTTGGCCCTAGCCTAGGCCTAGGCCTAGGCTACATAATCAGATAATAGTAACATATAGCGTGTTCGAAAACTTACTCGCGTTTACACCGGCCTGGCACGACAGCATTTTATTTGCCGGAAGTTTTCCAATCCAAGTCAGGCCTGTCGTCGCCCGCCGCCACCGTACCAGCATGCCAGGAGGTGCTACTAACCCTACCCCCCGAGCCTGTTAGGCCTTGGCCTACTTCGGGAAGTATCCCAGCATGCAGAGCATGATGTCACTTCCGAATGTAGATGCACACAGCCCTCACATACGTCGTCGATCCATACATCGACGTCGTCATCGGGCCGGGGTGCAAAAGAAATATAAACCGCTGTCGTGTTAGACACATGCATGTAAAGTGTCATGGCACTGGCGGACAATCAGCCAATCAGAGTGCATCCGCCATCCGCCAATCTGAAGAGGTCACCACCATCGTTCCTCGGCTAAGACCACTGAAAATGGCTGCAACCCAGCATGAGATTCTTGTGCTCATCGATTTTACAAATATTTTATTTGATAAAATAATCATACCAAAAATTAGAATTTGTGCAAGTACAATGGCTGATATTCATAAAAGCTAGCAAATGCTTTTACTTCAAATTTTGCAGTACATTTACATTGCACCTCGCTGTGCAAATCTTAAGTATAAGCATTTACTAACTTTTATGAATACCAGCCAATGTCAGGGTTTCTGCCAGAAAAAAAAATGAGGGTACGGACCAAAAATAATTTTTTGAACAAAAAATTTTTTTTGGAAAAATTTTTTTGATAAAAAAAATTTTGTTGAAAATTTTTATTTTTATTTTTAAAAAGGTTTAAAACGATGTTTGGTGCCAATTTANTCTCAGTTGAGCATGGAATGCGCCGGAATTCCGCCGTCCGGACCCCACTTTTATAATCAACCGAACACGTTGCGCGAATTCGGAACTGCGGCTGGGCGAATCTATGCATAAATTAGAACTATGTTTCTGCAACATGCTGAAAGGTGGCGCGGGAGCATGACTTGCCTGCGAGATCGCCGTGATACGTCGTCGATCCATACATCGACGTCGTCATCGGGCCGGGGTGCAAAAGAAATATAAACCGCTGTCGTGTTAGACACATGCATGTAAAGTGTCATGGCACTGGCGGACAATCAGCCAATCAGAGTGCATCCGCCATCCGCCAATCTGAAGAGGTCACCACCATCGTTCCTCGGCTAAGACCACTGAAAATGGCTGCAACCCAGCATGAGATTCTTGTGCTCATCGATTTTACAAATATTTTATTTGATAAAATAATCATACCAAAAATTAGAATTTGTGCAAGTACAATGGCTGATATTCATAAAAGCTAGCAAATGCTTTTACTTCAAATTTTGCAGTACATTTACATTGCACCTCGCTGTGCAAATCTTAAGTATAAGCATTTACTAACTTTTATGAATACCAGCCAATGTCAGGGTTTCTGCCAGAAAAAAAAATGAGGGTACGGACCAAAAATAATTTTTTGAACAAAAAATTTTTTTTGGAAAAATTTTTTTGATAAAAAAAATTTTGTTGAAAATTTTTATTTTTATTTTTAAAAAGGTTTAAAACGATGTTTGGTGCCAATTTAGGCATATTTTGAAGCATAAAATCCTCGCGCCGGTAATGCCGGTTGTTTGGTTTCATCCGGCATGTCATGGAAAAATGGTTACCCAACGTTTTTGAGGGTACGGATCCGTACCCTGGAAAAATTTAAGGGTACGGAATTTTACCCATTTTACCCTCTGGCGGAAACCCTGAATGTACGGTAATTGTTCAACAAACCATGTTTATTTGCAGACATATTAATTAGGTATTTCTTTTCCTTCACAGACAAACCCCAGACGCTGGCATGTATCGTCAGAAATACATCAACTGAAACCAAGAAAGCAGAAAAGGTATAATTTCAGGGGCGGATCGAGGATTTGGGAAAAGAGGAGGGGGGCATTCTCTGCTAGGATTAGGAACATTGAAGTTTGGTGCCAAATTCCAGAATTTCACGTTCGATTTTACCTATTTGTTGGCCAAAAGGGGAGGCGCACGCCCACGGCACCCCCCTCTGGATCCATGCCAGAATTTGAATATTCAGAAGATGTTGGTGTTGGGAATCATTTGACATTCAGCTTGGTGAAGAAGACTTTTTAGAAATATCTCCACTAATAGTAAATGATGTTCCTTGATTATGTCCAAGTAATGTCAGGTTGTTTGAAGGAAAACCTGATAACATGGGCCTTTTTTCAGACAACGTTTGGACCACTGAAGGATGAAGATCGAATCTTCACGAACCTTTACGGTCGTCATGACTGGAGGTTGAAGGGAGCAATGAGCCGTGTAAGTTATCAGCAGGAGTCAGAGTGTTGGGTGATATTATCATGTATCTTGACTTATAAAAGACTACTGTATATTAAAAAGCTAACTAAGTTCCTTATAAGTTCAGTGGATGTGATGATATTTTCTTAGGGGAGTGATTGGTCACTCCCCTGGGACACTCCACGGGAGCTCTCCAAACCATGGTATACCCCAGGGCCCGTATGCATAAAGGTGGAATAACGGAGGTATAGCTTATTCCAGGTATAACTTCACGGTTGTACCACTGTCGGTATGCATAACGGTGGTTTAAGCAAAACTGTGGTATAACGCTATTCCTGGAATAGGCGGTCGAATGCATAAAGATGGAATAGCTTATTCTGTGGTGTTAATATGCCAAATTTGCTGGTGTAACTTAAACCTACCAAGGGGTATGTTTAAGGAGTAGATTAGGGCAGAATGAAACACTGTGCATCATCAAATTGTATTCTGTTGAAGGGCTGCTGACTCCAAATGACTGAAATAATTGCAACCATTGGCGTGGTTGTTCAAAATTACTACAACCCTAACGTGGCGATGATTTTGGATTAGTGCTAAAAGGAGATAATGCCAAGAAGACCTAACGCCATGATAGAGACAGTGGGACTTTCGAAAAACCGAGCCCTGATAAGGATCACCAACATGACATGCATTGTATTTTATGAAACCAGTCTGATTGCGAGAAAAGACTCCAATATCATGGAATAACATTAAACCGTGGAATAAGCTGTTCTCTCTGTCAGCCTCTTTGGGAGCACGTGTTGACTGTTTCGCAGGTATAACTCTATTGTGACTTAATTTGCATAAAGGGTCCAAATCATCTAATAATAGATTTCCTGCAGGCTTTGCACACCAATACCGTGGAATAATGCTACACTGTGGAATAAGCTTAAACTTAGTTTAGTTATACACAGAATTGTTATACTTTGTTTTATGCATACCGAATTTTCTAAACCGGGGAGAGAAGAATAACAATTCTCAGAATAGGCTAAACCAGGGTATAGTTACCACGTCCTTTATGCATACGGGCCCAAGGGAGGTAGTTCAAAGCGAAAATTAATCGTGGGTGGTTGAGCGAGACTACAGACAAAGACGATGCCAAGAGCGAGATATACGCAGTCTGTTCATTGGCTCACAGAACACATGATCAATGAAACCACCAATCAAATTAGCTGTTGCAATCACTTTGGGACTTTCTGTCCAGAATGTTTGTTAACAAAACAATATTTTGTTAAAGTCACGCTTGTCAGGAAGCTTCTACGAGGGCTAATAAATCCCGCTCCCGGTCGGTACTTTCACCTTTTGGCATTATTTTGTCGCACCAGTGATGGCTTCTAAGTCATTATCACGCTCCTGGCCGTATTTCACGGGTTTCTGTCGGTGTCGGCACGATCGTGCCTGTTTCCTCACATCCACTTCATCATACATGTAGCTCTCTCTGGGGATTGATTCCAATAATAATACACATTCTCCAATTTACTAACAACTCTGATGATACAAATTCCGATAAGGATACAAATTCCATTTATGATACCAATTCTTCTCTGCTTTCAGGGAGATTGGTACAAGACAAAAGAAATCTTGCTCAAGGGGCATGAATGGATTCTGAAGGAGATCGTCGCGTCAGGGCTCCGTGGTCGCGGCGGGGCGGGATTCCCCTCGGGGATGAAATGGGGCTTCATGAACAAACCAGATGATGGCAGGTGAGTCTAGGGACGAGGTTGATTTTGCTCATCCATCAGTTGCACATATCTGAACACTTTGGCTTCGAAAACACATTGTATGTTGTTGATTAGATGCCTTATGCTTGTAAAAAACTATCTTGCAAGAAAGTGTCATTTGTAACCCGCTGTAACAAAGGGTTAACAGCCTTATAACACAACAGCTGAAATGTACATCTCTGCAGGTTGACAATAGTAGTGGACAGCAGTGATAATAGTTGAGTAAACTGATGACCAATGATGATCACTTGTGACATGCACCTACTCTTGCTGCAGCGAGTCACGTTTGTTTTCAAACGGCCGAGTTAACAAGATGAAACAAAAGCGGGAATTTTTGTCCTTTTTCCAGGCCGAAGTATCTCGTTGTGAACGCCGACGAAGGTGAACCCGGCACGTGTAAAGATCGTGAGATCATGCGTCATGATCCCCACAAGCTGGTCGAGGGTTGCCTTGTCGCTGGGCGATCCATGGGAGCGAGGGCGGCTTATATTTACATCAGAGGAGAGTTCTATAACGAGGCATCGAACATGCAAATAGCCATTAATGAGGTCAGTTTTGAATATTCTGACATATCTTGGCTGCTGCTATTCTGATAAGTTGTGAATATCGCCTCTCAACCAACTAATCCTGTTGTAAACTTGATTTTCTTTCTGCTTGTTCCAGGCATACGAAGCTGGCTTGATTGGAAAGAACGCGTGTGGGTCTGGTTATGATTTTGATGTTTACATGCACCGTGGTGCGGGGGCTTATATTTGTGGAGAGGAAACGGTATGTATGCATAAAATAGACAAATCCCAAATTGACGTCAACGAGAACGATCTGCGCACTTCCGCCGAAATCGCAAACACAACCTCGGTCTGAAACTGACTGACGTGATGCAGAGAACCCCACGACAGTGACTTCGACGACGTAGCGTCTGAGTTGACATTGCTGAATTATGGATTGTGTCACGTCAGCTGATTTCAGATCGAGGTTGTGGTTGCGATTTTGGCGGAAGTGCGCAGATCTGCGAATTCGAGAATCGTCTCCATCTCATGATATTTTCTTTGAAATGATCTACTCTATTACAACAATACACATTTTCCAGGCTTTGATAGAATCATTAGAAGGGAAGCAAGGCAAGCCACGCCTCAAGCCGCCATTCCCGGCCGATATTGGCGTGTTCGGATGCCCAACAACTGTCGCAAATGTCGAAACTGTAGCTGTCGCACCGGTAAGAGGCATTTGTTACTAGAGCCAGTCAGTCATTTAATCAGAACAGGAGGAGCCCTGATAGGCGAGTGGTTATCATGCCCGCTCAACAAGCAGCACGGCCAGGGCTCGAATCCAGCCCGGGCCATGTCATGTGGGATTTCATCCCTGGCTCTTCAGTCTGTCGCATGGGACAGTAAGCCGTGGTACCTTGTACCTTGTGCCTTCGCAAGGGCAAGTAAAAGACCCCATCCAAGTGAGGAACATGAGTAGCTTGAGATGGCCTCTTCCATACTTACCAGGGCCAATAATGCTATGGCTTTGGCCCTGATGGAAAAATGAAATACAAATCAGAACATGTATCAATCAATCAAAAAATCGATCAATGTATTTTAATTGTAAAGCAGTGGAGGCTGTTCATGGTGATGATATTTTTGGTTTCAGATAATCTGTCGTCGAGGAGGTGACTGGTTTGCGTCATTCGGCCGAGACAGGAACAGAGGGACTAAGGTAAGGGTCGTAGGATAGGACACCAGACTCTCCTCCATGTGAGAGGTTTGTTGTGCGAGCAAGTCACCAGTGTTGGTTTCCGTAAGACTACATATGTGACCCGGCACAGCAAAATGAGTCGGAAGTCGCACAGAAGAAGACCGAAGGTGGAACCAGACAGCAACCACAGAAATCGACCAAGTCAAATTTCACAATGGGCAGACAATTCTGAAATCAGCGAACCGTTGGTGTCACCTTGGACATGTTGGGCCTTCTTATGTGCGCGTTCCAACTCATTTTGTCGTGCCGGGTCACATATATGTCTTGACCAGTGATATAAACGGTACACTCGGCCCCAGTGTGTATCCGACGTCCTGGTCTCCTACACACTGGCACTTTTGGGGCTCAAAAGCCGGTAACACCACTAGATGGCACTCACTGGGCTCCAGCCAATCACCACGCTTTCTCACTCATAATTCCCGCGGAAATTACTCCCAGGAAAACCCAACCTCGTCCCCAGGGGAATAGTTCGCTCAGACAACCGTGGACCACTCGCCATATTATCAACCTGGAAACGAGGTTAAGAAAACCGAAGGACCCGTGCTGCCATCACGCGGTCGTCATGACTGTTAATCTCTAAAAGAGCCAGACGTGGAGTGTGATTTACCGAAGGGGTGAGCCCGTAGCGTCTGGCCAAGCGAGACTATATAAACGGCTAAGTTGCCTGTAAAGAATGAACTTCGGCAAGAAAACGTTCATGGGAAAGCACCCATGCTACTCAAACTTGTTCCTTCTTGTCCCAATCTTTATCTGTCTGAGTGGTGCAGTGGGAATGTCCGTGCTTGTCACCACTGAGGTCTGGAGTTTGATCTCCAGTCAGGTCCATTCTACCTGTGTGACTTAATGAGTAGCTTGTTGAGATGGTCTCTTCCATACTTACCAGGGCCAATAATGCTATGACTTCAGCCCTGACAGAATGAGATGGTCTCTTCCATACTTACCAGGGCCAATAATGCTATGACTTCAGCCCTGACAGAATGAGATGGTCTCTTCCATACTTACCAGGGCCAATAATGCTATGACTTCAGCCCTGACAGAAAAATCGAACACAGATGTGGGACTCTCTTCAATAGCGCAGGATTTCTCCGGTCACTCTGGTTTCCTCCTGCTGTTTAGGTCACCATACATGTATATTGTCTGTAGACCCACCGTATTTGGTGCTTTTCTCTGAACTCCATATTTCTCATCTTTACGACTCACCTCTGTTTTCCTGCTTCTAGTTGTTCAACATCTCCGGCCACGTCAACAATCCGTGCACCGTCGAGGAAGAGATGTCAGTTCCTTTGCAAGATTTGATCGAGCGACACGCTGGCGGCGTCATCGGTGGCTGGGACAACTTGGCGGGAGTCATCCCGGGCGGATCATCAACACCTATTATACCAAAAGAGTTAGTATTCTATCTGATGTTATGACACAAGGATTTCCTCTGTAACGCAGTCTCAAAGCACTTCACATTATTCCCCCAGTCTCTCCAGAAACCTTTCTCATGGTCCATGTTTTGTTTTCAGCATATGTAGCACTGTTCTGATGGACTAGGCCGATTACTGTCTCATGCTCCGTCTTACGTTTTCAGCATATGTAGCACTGTTCTGATGGACTTGGCCGATTACTGTCTCATGCTCCATCTTACGTTTTCAGCATATGTAGCACTGTTCTGATGGACTTTGATGACTTGATACGAGTGGAGACTGGACTCGGTACAGCCGCCGTCATCGTCATGAATAAACAAGCCGATCTCGTTCGCTGCATCGCCAGACTGATTGAGTTCTACAAACATGAAAGTTGTGGACAGTGCACGCCGTGTCGGGAAGGTGTTCACTGGATGATGAAAATAATGAACAGATTTGGTGAGTGAGGGCGTCGGAGTGGTGTAGTGAAAACAGTGACACCTGTCACTGCTGAGGCCATGGTTCGACCCTCAGTCGGAGTCATTCATTCTTCATGTGCTAGAGATAGTGACTCGCTTTGACTTATGTATGTTTATGGATGTGGACCCTGGGGTGAGGAGTCAGAGTGGATGACATTCACCCCGTCAGCTATATACTTTCTTCCAATCCAATACGACCGCCCTATCTGGCGCTGGACCTCCTAACTTCTCTCTCCTCTCTTTGCTACAGTGACTGGTGATGCCAAGGCAAGTGAAATCGACATGATCTATGAACTAAGTAAGCAGATTGAAGGACATACGATTTGTGCGTTAGGAGACGGAGCCGCGTGGCCAGTACAGGTGAGAACTGGTGAATCATGATTTAGGGACGTTATTCACAAAGTATACTTTTGTAGCGTTCTCTTAAACCCTTGTTCAATGGTTGACGCACAATAGCTCCTGGAATGTTACAAATTTTTAACTGCTAAGAGAGTTTTGTGAATAAGGCCCGTGTTCTAGGGCAGGTTTGTCAGAGGATAGCTGTGTTTTAGGACAAACCCAACCTAGGACAGGGCTCGAATGTAGGACAACTCTGCTGATGTCCTGAAAAGCTTATTGCACATCAAATCGTTGATTATTCTAGGTGTTGTGCAGGATCGCACCAAAATCTCCCGACTACGGGGACGTTGTATCATATCAAAGTAAAGTTCTACGTCATGTGTCATTCAAAGCCGATTTGTTATGAGTCAGGGAGTCAAATTTCTTCTTCAATTTCAGGGTCTTATTCGACATTTCCGACCCGATATCGAACGTCGCATAGCAGAATTCTCGGCCAAGAATCAGGACACGAAAGCAGAAGCGAGTTTATAAAGAAACTGTTAGGAAGTGAAGGACTTGTAAATATTTAAAATTGTACAGATATCTGCGGAAAAGCAACCCGGCCCTGTGATGGTAAACAACTGGGGGAGGATGTACAACTGGAATAAGAGCCTGATTCTACACTCTTTTAATTCAGTTATACAGAAATCGGCTGTTACTTTGTTCGAACATCATTCCTCTGATTTCACCTTTTAATAGTCAAAGGTAGAAGTCTAAGGAGAACCAGAAGGTGAAAAAAGGGGGTCGTTCTGTCTTTGATTGTTCGGTCATTGCTATTAATGCAACATCACACTAGTTATCAGATGCTGTGGTAATTCTTGGGAAGTGTCCGAGGAGAGCTTTCCAGTGATGGCTGGGATCATCAAAACATTGGTTTGATCAGAAGAGGTCCCTCTACACGTAATTATTTTCCTGTAAATGTTTGTGTTTTGTTGTGACCATAAAGGGTTGAACTGACATGTATTTTGAGTTGGACTCTTGAGATATTACAAAATGTGTGGCGGTCTAGGAAAACCCGGTGCATGTCACAATTGATGAAAGTGTTAACGGCCTTGGTGAACCCGCACATTTCAATAGCTGAAATGCACTACGTAACAGGTAAACAGTAGCAGATCAATGCACAGGCAATCTGACAGCCCTTGTTGATCATTGAGCAACATCCGACGGGTTTTCCTAGACCGCCACACAAAAGGGTTGAAATTCTGTGAGTCAGTTGATGATTCTTTCTGAACTGATCTAACAGAGGTCCTGGTTTATTGTCACTTCTATCTGTCTAAGTTACTAGCTCTGGTGGTACCCTATCAAGTGTTCGTGACCGAGTTCAGCTGCTCTAATTACTAAGATCAAAATGAACAGAAATAACCAACAACCAGTTTTGTACAGAACTTGATGTCCTTTATAGAAAGGTGTCCTGATTACAGGTGAGTCATCACAGTTTCGGATTTCAAAATCATTGCTCTGGAAATCTTGGCACGACACTTAGTATAAATATAACAACAGCATGATGAAATCACATATACTCAAACTTTGAATTTCCTACTAACACACCTTTCATACACACAACTAATCCATTCACACACAAACCTGATCCATTAAGGAATGTCAAACTCTAAACGTCCATCAACTCCCAATCAAATCCAGTGTTGACATGGACACTACAGGGTGGGCCAGAGAAAGTGTCCCTCAAACAATAGGGAAACAATAGAAATGCTATTGTTCGAGGGATACTTTCTCTGGCCCACCCTGTAGAGTCCGGCGGAAACTTTGCATCTGCTGATGCTAGAGTCCAGCAGAAACTTCCATCTGCTGACGCTAGAGTCCTGCTGAAACTTTCCACCTCCATTTGATGTCATGGATATTTTCTAAAGCTCCCTCACGTTCTGCCTTCATTTGATCAAAGGCTGCTTTCACTGCGTCAAGGTCACCTTCATATTCTGGAAGGAAATACAAAAATACCAAGAATGAAACTGACGAGG
>NMRB01004569.1:24393-34831 GCA_002633025.1 Notospermus geniculatus
AGGCCACAAGCCATTTGTTTTAAAAAGATTAATTTGCATATCGCTGTACACCAACACTTTAGGATCATGAAATGGAAGCGGGTTTCTAAGGTGAAAGACATCGCTTCCTGCCAGATTCGAACCCACGGACATGACGGACCCTCGCATCAGGCATCAATCGCCAGCACTAAGGGGCAGTATGCCTTAACCACTAGGCCAAATCCCCATCTTCAAAGAGATCGTTCAATGGCCCATGTTTAAACGAGGCGTCCATCAGTACCCTGCGAGTAGTCCAAACAATCTCCGAACCCAAACAGCTTTATGTTATGCAAGCGGTCACAAATAAGGAGATACAAATAAAGAACATGAAATAGAAACGGGTTTCTAAGGTGAAAGACATCGAGTCCTACCAGATTCGAACCCACGGACATGACGGACCCTCGCATTAGGCATCAATCGCCAGCACTATTAAGGGGCAGCACTTTAGGATCGAGGTTGCCAAGATACAGAATAGCACAAAATTGACACACAATGATAATAAGCAAGAAGTCAATCTCCAGAATTCACAAATTTTCGACCCCAGCCGGGGTCTTTTTCAAGTGGAACTTTACAATTTGAAGCTCTTCTTTTTCAAGTGGAACTGTACAATCTGAAGCTCTTTTCTAGAGCTTCAGATTGTAAAGTTCCACTTGAAAAAGACCCCGGTTGGGGTCGAAAATTTGACTTCTTGCCTATTAGGATCGAGGTTGAATACAAAAATCCCATGATTCCTCACGGTGGCTGCCCAGACGACGCCATGATGTTATTATGTTTTAATGAAGGTCCCGGATGATCATCTGATGGAGTGTTTTTCTGACATGATTCGATGCACTGGTGGGTGTGATTTGATTGAGATGAGAGGCGGCTTGACTGTCAAGAAAATCTAGAATATGATGAATTCTTTTTATGTAGTTTCCGTAGCAATTTCCTGTCGCGGAATTCGATGGGGGGATTTTTTTGGCATTCCGAACAACTGGGAACAATCGTCACATACCTCGGAGTGTGAAGGGGGATGCCATTAACACCAGTTAATTTCCGGGTCCTTTCATTGGGTTCAGGTCGAAGCAACACGTGAAAAATGGCGGCAAATTTTATGATTGGCGCCATACCCAAATAATAAAGATCCCACAGTTCGATTACTTGGGAAATTCAAAGAAAATACTCTCCTCACAAAATCCGCAGCGAATTCATCCTGTCATCTTTTTCATCATTATCTTCATCCTTCTTTCTATTCCCACGCTTCATCTGCTCAACCTTCATTCCTCCTCCTCCTCCTTCTTCATCTCTTCCTTTTCTTTTCCATCTCCCTCTCGTTATCAACTTCATGTCAGTCAGTCGTCAGTTTTTTCCATGCATCTCCACTTCTTCCTTCTTCATGCCACTTTCTGTACCGCCTTCATTTCCTTTCTCCAACCCAGCTCCTCTAAATCTTCTTCTTTCCAAACACGTTTACCCCTTTGCCGCCTCCTCCACTTTGTGTGCCAAATCTCTCCTCCGCCCTGTTCTTCATCTCACTTCCAAACACCTCGACCTCTTTGTCGTCGTCTTCACTTTGTTTGCCGTCTCTCCTCCGCCCTGTTCTTTGTCTTCACCCCAAACATGCCAAACGTCTCGGCCATTTTGCCATCTTATTCACCTTGTTTGCCCTCTCTCCTTGTCAGTATTATTCACATCCTTTGCAAACACATCCACCCCTTTGCCATTTTCATCCCCTTGTTTACCGTCTCTCCTCTCCGATGCGTATTCTGTATCTCTTCCTCAACACCTCTACCCTTTGCCATCTTCTTCACCTTGTTTACCGTCTCCCCTCCTTCTTCTATTCTTCATCGCCCTCTCAATCTCCAGGCATCCCTCTGTCGTTTTCTTCACCTTGTTTACCACTGTCTCCCTAATCTTCATCTCCTTCCAAAACACCTCGGTCTACACCCCTTTGCCGTCTTCTCTCTCTTCTCTTCTCTTCTCTTCTCTTCTTCACCTTGTTTCAATCTCCTTCCTTCGGTTTCTTCCGTTCTTATTCTCCCTCCTTCATGGCTTTCACTGATATCCTCACTGCCAGCCACACCTGCAATTCATCAATTGTATATCTTCCATGTTTCAGGTGTTCTGGGTAGGCCCACTTCTAGGAGGCTGCTTCGCCGGTCTTCTTTACGAGTACGTTTTTGACCCTTCAAAGCGAGGCAGACAAAGTCTAAAACAGTCGTCAGAGCTTTTGGTCACAGGTAAGTCTTTTCTGCACTGCAACTTGAACAATACTGGACTTTCGCCCTGCTGACGTCTCACCGGATCGTTACACAGTGTAGGCCTATACATGTACCACGATTGGTTGTAGATGCACTACAGGGGAGATATAGGCCTACATGTAGGTCTGTAGGTAGATGCCCCTGTCGTGGTCCCTGTACCATCTACGTGTACATACATGTATGCATCTCAACACTACAATGGACATTAGGAGGGCGAAGGCTTAGTAGTACATGTATAGTTACCATTTAGTTGTTTTGGAGTGAGGCGATGTAGGCTGAAGTGGACCCGTGCATTTATCCTTTAACTGATGCGAAAGTGATTGTTGTAGTTCAGGGTGCGTGTTTGACCATCAAACTGTACCACCACATCTACCATTTCCTATTACTAGGATTTAAGTAAATGTAGTTTCCGTAACAATTTCTGATCGCTTAGGGGCCGTCTCAAAATTACATTGATGCCAAAAAAGACGATGTGACTTCATCTTTTCCCTGACCCCTCCCCCCCCCCTTGAAAAGATGAAGCGCGCACGTGACATTGGCTTCATCCATGTAGGGGCGTTTTTAGCTCTGACTCAAAGTAGGCACATGTAGCCAGAACCTTGTTCCTTTCTGACGCCTGCATATAAAAAGTCATTCTCCTGTAAAAAAGAGTGATGCCATTTTTTCCAAAAAGATGAAGTGGGCTTCCCCAAATCGAGAACCCCCTCCCCTAGACGAAGTCGCTTCGTCTTTTTTGGCATCAAAACAATTTTGAGACGGCCCCTTATCTTCTTCGTTGTTTCAGAACCTGTGACACCAACATCATGCAATAGTTTCGTCTACAACAATAACAATAAAGCCAAATTTCGCCGGTCACGCAGTTTCACGTCTCGCCTGCTCTCCGGGAACGGCCAGGAGAATCGTGGGTATGCATACGATACAGCGCCACAGTACGACTACGAAATGGACAGGCTGCAATCCCCTGACACAATCATCACGTCCACAAGTCATAGCGAACATTTCCCGCAGGACGAAACCATTCAAGATTTGCAGGAGGTACAGGAGGAGTTAGAGGAGGATTTGGCGCGACCGCGGAACGAGGCTGTCGATGAGCCTCATTATGACGAACCAATGGGAGCTTGCGGCGGTGAGGTCGAGGTCGAGGTCGATTTGGACAGCGACCTGAAATACTGAAAAAATATTTTCCTCATGTTTACCGTGTCACTAAATTTTGTCTGCCCTGAGCAGCAAAGTGGACACCCAACAAAAGTCTCCGACATTCTTTGTGGGAAATTAGGCCTGCGTGTCCGACACCAGTGCAGTTACACGTGCAGGTACTACACCACCGCCACCGGTACAACGCCCAGAGAACTAGAGCTTCGCATGTCGTCGTACATTGAAAGAATAGTGAGCTTTCGCAAGCGCCCGGTTAGGTCCTACGACGACGTTTATCTATTGTGTGGGTATACCCAAACAATAGATAAACGTTGTCGTATGGCCTAACTGGGCGCTTGCGAAAGCTCACTAATCTTTGGATGGCCTACACACAGTGTTGTAGTTTCATCCGAAATGTTTAGATGGCAACAAGACGAGCTCTACTGACAACTTCAAAACTACCTGCAGGGGTACACGGGGCAGCCATCTACAAAATGGAAGAATGTACCCTGAAAATGTCCCAACGTTTCTGCGGCCGTTATAGAAACCAATGAGTAAGACTCAATGGAAACCATGTGATAAAATCTAGTGTGTCTCACACCGTTGTTGAAATATTCGTCGCGTCGACAGCTCCCGCGCCATCTTTAGTTTCTAACGAGACTTCGTCCATGCGCACGTATCTGGTAGGCAAACCGAAAATGTTGTGATGCGATTGGTTACGATGTCAGAATTTGCCTACCAGAGAAGTGCGCACGCACGAAATCTCCGTAGTATCCATGATGGCGAAAAGATGAATAGATAAAATCTCGACATAACTACATGTATATAATCGGCGAAACTGACCACTTCATGACATTTGGGAGGGCGCCCCCTAACGCCAAACCAGGGACCTTATTCACGAAGCTCCCGTAACTTACGGAAGTGCGCAAACTATTGTCCATTTGCGGACAACCTATTGTTCACTACCAGCCTGACAAAGGATTTGAGTACCTTTAAAGTTACGGGGGCTTTGTGAATAAGGTCCCAGAATCGCTGGACATTCTTTACTTTTCTTGTTTTACTTTATCATGTGATTTTTGTACTATATCATAATCGTATGTGCAATCAGTGTAAAAGACAAACGCAATAAATGTTAAGTGTTCATAAATTATGGAAAAAAACCTCTGTCAGGTTTCCTTGTTGACTGGTTGCCCGTCTTATTCACCGAGATGCAGGATATGGGACCAGGCCCATGTTGTTCAGATACTGACTGCAGTTGTAGTCGAGTCGCGAATGATAAGCCGAACATTGTAATGTGTGCGCAATGTTACAGTATACATGTAAGTAAAGTTGTCTCCGAATTTCGCAAATTTTCGTCTCCAACCGGGGTCTTTCTCAGGCACTTTCTAGTAGAGATCCCAGAAGTGAATGAGCTGAATCCTACATGTAATTGTGGATTATCAGTTGTGGCCGCTTCACACGATCAAATTTTTCATCCATTTTTTGGGAATACAGATTCCGGGCTATTGGGGCTTATAAACCCGCATGTATGCCTTTATTGAGCATACTCAGAAAATTGGACGAAAAGTTTGATCGTGTGGCGCGACCATTATAGGCAAATAATTAAATAAATATAAATGAAGAAACCCTGAAAAAAACAGAAAGGTGCGAAAAGTTTAGGTTGACCAAAAGAGTGCGTGTTGGCAATGTCCTAGTCTCGCTTGGCCAGACTCTACGGGCTCACCCCTTCGGAAAGTCACACTCCGCGTCTGGCTCTTTTAGAGATTAACAGTCGTGATGACCGCGTGATGGCAGCACGGGTCCTTCGGTTTTCTTAACCTCGTTCCCAGGTTGATAATATGGCGAGTGGTCCACGGTTGTCTGAGCGAATTATACCCCAGGGAACGAGGTTGAGTTTTTCCTGAAAGTAATTTCCGCGGGAATTATGAGTGAGAAAGCGTGGTGATTGGCTGGAGCCCAGTGGAGTGCCATCTAGTGGTGTTACCGGCTTTTGAGCCCCAAAAGTGCCAGTGTGCAGGAGACCGGGACGTCGGATACACACTGGGGCCGAGTGTAGCAATGTCCACGTGAATGTTAACGATGATTGCGTCACATTTTATGTGCAGATCAGTCCTGTTACGTATTTCAATAGCTTGTTCCGTCAAAGATAACTCCTGTGACCGATCCCTCCCAGGAATGGTCAATGCGCTAAACCGTATGGTATTCCCGATGATTCACGACCGTGAAGCNTCCGGCGACATAACGGGCTCCCCCCCCCCCCAAAAAAAAACATGGCAGCTATGGTCTTCTCGTCATGCTTTGAGTCTGAACTTTGACCCTTACGTGGCTTTGGATTACCATTTCAATCAACTCGCTGTCAGCCCAGAGAGAGCGGAACAAGTGAATTCAATAGGCCTTACCTAGCACGTGTGAAGCCAGCCAGGCGGAAAGGGCCCAAACATCAGCGCCACCGCTGTACATTTACAATACATTGTGCAATGCATGGCGTGCATTTTATGTAAACATTGGCCAATAAATGTAACTTCCAAAAGCCGGATGCGCCTAAACTACTAGCTACGTGGGAGGCGGTAGAAAGTGATTCAAATCGATAAATTATTGACCACCGATCGTATTCGCGATCGCAAAAAACCGATGATTAATACACTGACAGTCCATAAACATCACCAAAACATTATCATGGGGCCCCGTCCCATAATTCCCTCTTCTATTGTCTCGACGGTCACGTGCCAGTAATTGACCAATCAGCGCGGGGTTGGGGCGGGACTTGCATGATAATGTTTGGTCATGTTATGGACTGTCAGTGTATTAATCATCGATTTACTCCAAGGGCCGTATTCTAGAAGCCTCCTTAACTCTAAGGTCCACTTTAAGCTTTTGTATTCTGCCCTGCAAACAATAGATAAAGGTGAACCTTAGAGATAAGGAAGCTTCCAGAATACGGCCCCAAATGTTCCACAATCAAGTCCAATAGGACTGTAATTGAGACTGTGGCGAAAATCTGACAAGTGAGTTTGATGAGTCATGACATTTATTACTGATTAATTATCAAAACACGCTTAATTACCACAAGTTGGGATGTTAATTACGTGTCATCGTCAAATCATTTGCTGATCAAATAAATCAATCAGAACAACGACGTCAACGCAAAACACTGATTCACGTTGATTACTGATCTTCCTTGGCCCGCTAGGCCCTTTGTGGTAATTATCATGTGTAAGATCGAGCCAAAGTTTGATGGACCCTTATCAAAGGGGCCTCAGATATTATCGATATGGGTTCTTTTGCTGTCCCCATGAAGTAATGGCTTAAACATGTTATCGTAGTTCATGTATTTGAAATAATAGGGAGGTTTAGAAATCAAATGATAAACGTGAACTTTACGGAAACGTTATTTTTCATACTACACATTTTCATACACGCATCAGGGCAGCCGACGTTAAAATGCACTCGCTGAAAATTGACCTCCGAAAATCATACGAGTGCCCAGTAATCTCAAAATCCGCCATGATCAGGAATTTGATACAGCCCGCATTTTAGTAACTAATTTCTTCAATTGAAGAAACTGAAAAAGCGATCGCCGTAAGGCGGATATGCGGCGTACGCCGCATATCCGCCTTACGGCGATCGCTTTTCCAACAAGATGACAAACTAGACGCTAGGTGGCGATATCTGGGGATATCACCACCTAGTATCGACGGTAGGTTTCCATCTTGAAAAGTAGTGCGCGCGCGGAGCGAACAGTAGAAATTCTTCTGTTTGTAAAGCGGTAAAAAATAAATAAATAAATAAAAAATACCGGTAATAATAAAAAAGCGGTCACCCCATCACGTCGTTTTCTACGCTTACAATATAGATATGTTGTAGATAGGTGTACACAGGTACACATTGTATAAAAACATCGGTAGAGTAAATAAAGTTATTCTGTTTCATTTTCGACAAGATAAATATTGTTTTCTGCAAATAATAACAGTTTGAACAAGAAGTTCGCGCCACTTGAAAGACCAGAAAGATGGCGGCCCCACCGACGATGACGTCAAGATTTTCAAGATGGCGATCTAGCGTCGACGGCAGTGTTAAAATTTCGTCCAAAAAAATTTCAACGCTCTCGTGGAGTATGACAAGATGATCAACAAGTCAATTACCGATATTAGTTTTTGTTGATCTACATGTATGACGCATTGATTACAAACAAATGATGATGCTAATTAATCGCTGATCAGATTGAAGTGGATCTGTCCAAACACTGAGACCGCAATTTTGCTTCATGACGGTAATTAGGAATTCCGAATAGAATTAGTTGTCCTTAATTACTAATCAATTCAATCGTGACAAGTGTGTTTTTATTGTTTGAATTTGAGGTCGAGTTTGAGTCGAGTGAAATGTGACATGCGGGGTACAAAAGGCAACGAATCAGTTCTTCGAGTCAGTATTCTACGGTAATCCAACCATGCACACCAGCACTCCAAAATTAGACGCCCTGGTTCGAAAAATGCGTGAGGAAGCGAGAGCCGCACGAAATCTGAGTATGCAAACTGCCGATTGTACGCAAGGGATGCCGACGCAGTGTCGTGACCGGAGGGATGACCGTAAGCAGACGAACAAGACGGCGGCAGCGATGACAGCCACGCAGAAACCGGATCACGTAGAAACGCCGCTGTCTGCGGAAGACCACGAGGGCCTATCGAAACACATTAACAAGTTCTTAGACATCTACGAAAAGTTGGAACCGGTGAACGATCCGAATGTCAAGCCGAATTATTCGTATACGGAGCTGCTCATGATGGCCATCCTGCGATCGCCGAACTACTGCCGTCCGATTCACGAAGTGTACAACTACATTCGGGAGAAGTACCTGTTCTATGAACACACCAAGAAGGTATTTTGGAAAAACGCCATCCGGCACAGTCTCTCGAAGACGAAATGTTTCACGAAATTGGGTCTCGGAGGACCCAGGACGAAGGCAGGTGGGGTAAACCGGCCTGTGAATCTTTGGACTATCGTGCCAGAGTGTTTGGTGAAGTTTGCCAAGGGGGACTATCGCGTTAATTTGGACAGTAACGGTGCCAATAACCTCAAGTGTGCCTTCTCGCAGGTGAAAGCTGAACCCTTCTGGAGAAACGTTGCACAGACTCTGGCTCGGGTTCTCAACGCTGTCAAAGAGTCGCTTGTGCCGGAGTCGAACTCGTGTTCTGTCAAGAGACGAGCTACGGAACAACAACCGGATGCACCAGGTCACGTGGATGATACCGAACGTTCTGCTCATGCTCAGTCTGATCGGCCGAGGAAGAGAGTCAAATTGGACACTGATTCCTACGTCCCGAGTGGAGCAAGCAACGTACCGAGCGTTCACCCTGGGAGTCAGTTCGCTTACAGCAGTGCTGCCCCCTACAGACAATTCGAAGTACGACCGCCTGCTCAGTTCTTCGGAAACGCCGATAGTTACGCCCAATATGTTCACGGATACGACTTCTCACAGGCTATCCCGAATATTCATCTGAGCTACAACTCGCCTGGATATCGGTATGACGAGAACACGCCGCCTGTGCATCCTGCGTACATGCATTCCTCACCATACGCTTACACGACTTTACGCAATCATGATGACGAAAACAACAGAATATGCAGCGTCACATCACCGGGTCAACACTCTATGTCACCGAATTCGTCCGTCGACGTCACTGGATTAGGCAACACATCAGCTTCGTCGTTTTCCGATTCTTTCCGAAGTGTTGAAAACGAGGATCGTAAGCCGTACGTGGAAGTTGAGAATACAGACTTCGGTGGGGAGTATTTAGAATCTGTGTCGAAATTCGAAACGCAACAAACTGGGAACGAAATATACGAATTCCTTACGCAAAATGGACTTACGGGGATTTACCAGTACCAGTCAGTGTAGCCAATTGTTATCCGGGTAGGAGGAATAGGACTTCTTTATAATTCTTGGAAATTCAACGTTATGCTTATGGGACAGAGAGGAATAGACATCCTGCGAAAGTCGGCCATGACAGGTCAGAAGGGGTAAACAAACTTGGGCCTAGTGCATTGTACAGACCGTAAGCACAGGAGCCAAGTGTACAAATGCACTAGGTCAAGGTTTGTTTACCCCTTCTGAGCTGTCATGGCCGACTTTCGCAGGGTGGCTATATCCCGAGGAAAACCTTCGGGTCCAATGCATTTGTACAGTACATCGGAATTAAATAGCATTTACCCGGGACATAGACATCTTGCGAAAGTCGGCCAAGACAGCTCAGAAGGGGTAAACATTAATCTCGGCCTAGGGGGCCTAGTGCATTTGTACAGTCGGCTCTTGTGCTTACCGTCTGTACAATGCACTAGGCCCAAGGTTGGTGTACCCCTTCTGGCCTGTCACATGGCCGACTTTCGCAGGATGTCTATTTACTTGCTTTTATTCAACTATTCGGTGTCACTGATGGGAAAGAGTACACGACATGTGCTTGTCTGAATCTGTAAATATACATGTTGTACATATATATTTTTTATATTGTGCTCTGCATCTATATATCTCTGTAGATATCTATTGTTTTTAGCTCGAATGAGTTTTAAGTTCGATTGTTTTACTTGTGCATCGCTGGGACCTTATTTACAAAGCCTGCGCAGGACTGCGGATCAAAAAGAGTTTAAGCTTTGATAAAACGTGTGAACAATAGAATTTATTGTTCACGTATTAAATGACAGTAGAAAATTTGTATACCTCTGTTCTGGAACAACCGATTGTCTTCTGAAGAGAACCATTGTTCAGTATTAATTAATACTATAATTAATCATAAATTGCGAATTAATGAATTGGACAGCCAGACAATTACATTGTACATGTAATTCTTGCACTAAATTGAAATACATGCATACGAACTATATTGGGTGTTTTCGACGTCTGACCAATACAATGGTTCAACAATGTACGTGGCTCCATGAGAAGTGTAAAATACCTTGAACGAATTGTAAATAAAACCAGTGAAAGAAATTTTGATCTTGTCGTTTTTTTCCTTTAGGGCATATTTCTGTTGGAGTCAAGGGTCGTATGCATA
>NMRB01004571.1:0-12437 GCA_002633025.1 Notospermus geniculatus
TTGAATGAATATTTTGTCTCTTGAATGGATATTTTGACTTTTTGAACAATTATTTTGACTGTCTTGAATAATTTCGTGTTTGGCGTGCCATAATTTAAAGGGACGTTTGCATTATAATCAATTTTCCACATAAAAGGCCTCCATTGTATATGAACTAAGTACATGTACTAACATAAAGGAATCAACCAAGGTTCAACTTACAAATTTAGCATTTTATGAATGTGGAGAGTATCCGTTTAAACCTCAACAGATTTGCATTATTTCTGACTCTTCCGTATGATAGGAGAGACCCTTCTGTACGTTTACTGCAAATTTTGTTGAATTCCGACTAGTTGCTCTTATGATACAAAAGGACTGAATTAATGAGAACCCCACGACTGATGTGAGCGCAGGGTCATCTGCGTAGATTCGAATAGGCTAAGGTTCATTTGCACGTGGAACACAGTTGTGCTGAAAATTGCTCTGTTATCCTCATAAATGGAATTCAAAGCATCAAGTTGACAGGTTCATGTACCCCTTCACCACAAAAAAAAGTTGAAGCGCCTGCCTATTACATAAAGCCAAAATTCAGGCAGTGAGAGACATCTGGTGGCAACACATGAAGTGCATCCCTCAGTAAGTTCATCGTTCGCAGTTAAACCTTTATGGTTGATTCCTTTATGGTACTAAGCATTGTCATGGACTCGGCCTGTAAGTTCCATTTGCTAAAACTTGCGTAACTTCCAAATGCTTATTTCGGTCAACCACCTTGGTTGGAAGACTCCGAAATGCTTAGCGTCGTGTTCCAGAATATTCGCCTCATACCGCATCACCGTACCATCATTACGTACAATATAATTCGCGTGACCAGGAAATTTGGTGATAAACATATCCTCCAGGTTATTCAAATCAATGTTAACCATTTCCGACCCAGTACGAATAAGTATAATTCTACCATTGACGTCATCGATAGCTAGGTCGGTAATGGTTCCACTGGACTTGGGAACCTGGACCATTTTTTTCTTGATGTGTTGCCATTTTTTATTGGCGAGAAAAACTTCCAGCCATCCATTTCTGCCGGGACGACTCCTGCAGGCTGCAAAATGGCCATTAAGAGTAAAAGCCACCACTTCAATTACTCCAGACACTCGAACAAGTCTTTTAGTTAAATTAATCGTGATATAGACCATGTTTTTCTTCTTACTGCGTTTCCGATTGATCCGACCAAACAAAATTCTGCTTGACTCTTCTTTTGTTAAAAAGTTCACAATTACCTGAGTTTTATATGTACAAATCATAACTCCAAACATTAAAAGATGATTCTTTGGAGTAAGTCCACGGCGATGTATGATAACCGTTATTGGTGTCAATTTTCCAGCTCCTTTTGACAAATCAAATAGAAATAGCCTCTTTTTGGACACCAGTATTGCGCCTTCTTCATATTCCCCGACAAGTCGCAGCGCATCTTTTCCCTGATATTTCTGTTCTAAATTACATGTTTCAGGCTGTCGAAATAAGCCATAAACAAAAATATAGGTCTTTTGACGGGTTGTTGTCAGCAGTTGTGCTAGACTGGTAATGATGATTTTATCAATCTTTCTATGGTAGTACAGGGAAAGATCGTATCTAATGGGCGGTGCCAGTACATTGACGCTTGTCTTGGAATACGAATGTTTTACCTGAAACATGTCAAATGTTATGTATTCATGTACGTCCCAGGAGCTGATCCTGGGGGGTGAGGTGGGTGGGGGTCGTGACCCCCTGCTCGCCACCACCAATTCTTTTTTCTTCAATAATTTGCAATAATAAGCAAAAAATAACGTAAAAATACAGTGGTGTGAATTAATATTCGAACAGAGGGGATTCAGCTTTTCATTAAAGGCAAAATTTATCCAATATCTATATCAAAAGTATTTGAAGTCAGTCCTAGAATGCACTCNGATATGTTTTCGCTGAATTCAGATACTGCATATCACGAGAATGGCGAAAATATCGAAATTTGACATTTCTTGAGATTTGCTGTTATCACCATATTGTCTGGATATTTTGTGGAATTTTTTCCCCTTGCAACAACATGTTGAATGGGGGTACTACCTGCCAGCGTTTGGAAACAGAAATTGATATTCATACACCTGTGATGATATCTCATGATATCCAGCATCTGAATTCAGCGAAAACATATCAGACTAGAGGAGTGCATATCTAGGACTGCCTTCAAATACTTTTGATATAGATATTGGAATACCGAAATGACAAATTTTGCTGAATTCCCTCTGTTCGAATATTAATTCACACCACTGTAAAGCTTCTGTCTGGATAGTGAGATGTCAGGAAATCGCGTCTACGGTCTTCTAAATTTCAAAATTTTCTGGCGGAGCCCCCTCGACCCCTCGTCGGAGCCCGCCTGCAACGACAGCTTTCAGCCAGCCCTGACCCCCCGCCAAAAATCCTGGATCCGCGCCTGCGTCCCATGTTTTGTAATTGACAAAAAATAAGAGATACGATGGCGATAATAGCAACGTTTTTGTGTCATTATTTCTGTAGAAAAATGCACACAGGTCATTTTCTCATGACGCAACGTCAACACCTAAAATGACGTCAATGACGTCGCTCAGGTCACATCGCTCGCAGCGCCGACCTTTCGGGAAAAAAAATTGCGCCGTCCCCATTTAAGGGCATCAGACTGTTTTTCCTTACCTCTCGACGTCCAAACGTCTCACTCCCAGGCACCGTCTCCATAAGCAAAACACGAGCTTCCATTTTACTCAACTGACAGGATTTCTTTTTCGGACGGTAACTAAACGTCTGGCAGCCTAAATCGTCGTTACAGTATGAAGAACATTCGAGAAGTGACGTAATTCCCGGTATGGTCGTGTCGGCGAGGACAAGGGCCGCATTCTGGTGGTGAATTTTAAAGGAACAGTTGAGCCCCGTCGAAGAAATAGTATTTAACCGTTTGCAGATTGACAAGAGAAACATACTGAAGGTAAGTAGTGTCGACATCTCTAGGATTCGTCTTTAAAGCCTCACAGTTTTGAATTTGACGGTATTTTCAAAGTGTTCGGAGAGTGCAGGTCTCATACCCTCATGAAGATCCCCAAAATGTTTGTCTGACACGTAGTTAAAAAAATCAATGCTTAGTTTTCAACAAGGCATAAAAAAAACAGCAGGCAGAGCTCTAATGTATCCACATGAAGCATAGTACATTTTACACTACACTAACGTCGGAGGACGTAAGCACTTTCTGAATTCAATACAGTGCGGCTTTAAAACCCACTTAAGGAAAGCAGTCTATACCTCTACTCGTTTTTTTTGCTAACTTGACCTATAAATCGACTGTAAGGAGTTACGAGTAATCTAACCTTCCTCCAGCCGAACAGACCCCTATTGCGATACAGTCAGATGGAGTTGCGACACAAGTACACCCACGTTCCCGCCGAAGATTTACGAGGCGTCCGTCTATGGCTAAGAATCCATTCACGCGATTTTCGTGCCGCGCGATGTCGCATCCTTTGTCCACGACCAACGCGGCGAAAACAAACAATGCTTTCGAGCGTCTGCCGCTCGAAAATCGCGTGAATGGACAGCCAGCCTAAAGGGCGCCGCACACTGGCGACTAAAATGGGGGCGACTACCGATGCGACTACTACGTGGCATGCAATAATTACCTTTGAGGTCGGTCAGTGATATCATCCGCGACATCACTGATCTTCCAAGGAAGCATTTGTCGCAAACGAGTCAACAAAAACTAAAAAAACTAAAAATATGTTCAGTCGCTGCTGTGGTCGCAAGGCCGGTCGCCTAGAAAATCGCTCGAAAAATCGCCAGTGTGCGCCGCCCTTTAGTGTCAGCAATACTAGTCAAAGTCGTATCGGTTAGTTCAAAGGTTGCTAAGTATCCCTCTCCTGGCCTGTCAAAAACCAGATAAACTATGACGTAGGCCAGTACCCGTAGTTTCCTGCGCCCAGAATACTTCCACAAAAAACATCTGATACAGCGAGTGTTAAAGTATGATCCCCTCATCGGGGGAGATAGCAACCTTCCTCTGAGAATGACAGGGCGTCTATACATGTACATGTATATCAGCCACTTGCCAAAGTTGTTTCTGTGAGTGCCAAGGCAGTGAAGGTCCACTCTCCTGGCCAATGAAAGACCAAGTAAACTACCACGTAGACCAGCATCGGTCGTTCCTTTTACCAGAATATTAAAAAGAAATAAAGCTATCCCACTTAGCGAGTGTTAAAGAATAATCGTCGCATCGGGTGACTATTTAATATATGTCCTGCAAGACATAACATCCTTGGGTGTAGGCTACAGTGTTGTGCCCAGTGTAGAATCGGTAACTTGAGTAAGGCCAACAGCCTCAGAAAAATGTAGGCTCGGTGACTTGAGGAATGCCAACACCCTCAGAAAAATTTTGGCTTCGGCAAAGTGATGATCGACGACAGACTGAGGTTGTGATTGACAGTATCCACTGGTTCTAACATCCATTTCATCTTTGTTTAAAGGAAAAACGGTGGATTCAATAGCATGTAATAGAACTAAAGTAATCGATATTAGCGATGGGTTTTTTGTGATCATTTCATTTATTTCATTCTAATCGGTTAATATATCCCAAGGGCGCTAAAACATTATTCATGAATAATCGTTCGTCATCATTTGAATTGTAGTCAATAGGATGGATGGATTTTGAAAATAATCGATCGCAAAATCTCCAAATAGTCGGTCTTTTGTTTTATTGTAAACTTCTATTATAAACGGGCAGTCTCGAGGAGCCACGCTGGGGTAGTGGTTCGGGCCTCCGACTAGCGGTCAGAGGGTCCCTGGTTCGAATCCCACTGGGCGTGAGACTTTGGGCAAGTTTCTTTGCCTCACTGGCCTCTCTCCGCCGAGGTGTATAAATGGGTACCGGTCGGAAATGCTCGGATTCTAGCGCTGAATGAGCAGCTTATCTGAGTTCTACTGAAAGGTTTCAGGATAGACTGGGTTTAAAGTGTAAAGACGGATGACACCTCTACCGTTGTTGAGAACAAACTATAAACGCAAACTTTAACTTTAAAACAATGAGGGATGGGACACCCTAATCTGAGAGCCAAAGAGCCAAGAGCCAAAATTTTAAAAAATTGAAATTAAAAAAAATAAGGTTGTCTACAAAACCGGGTGTCTACAAAACTAAGACCTAAGACCTAACACCTACAAAAGTAAGACCCCCACAGTACAAAACTAAGACCCTGTTATAAAAGAAATGAAGGCAATAGATGGCGTCTGAACTCAATAGGGGGCGTATCTCGCTTCTCTTAGTTCCAAATACCTCCGCTATGGGTGCAAAGTCGCGGATGATCCTGCCTGAACCTTGTTAGCTCCTTCCTGCAGGTTTTTTTGTGTCCGAGTGGTCAGCGAGGAAGGTGAGAGGTCAAGGGTCAAGGTCGTCTTGGTTTCATTGGAATATGTTAATAAATAACGGAGATATTCGAGAAAAACCGAAGATTGCCGAAGATTCCCGAGTGATTCCGAACATTGCCGAGTACTCCTGAGTGATCATCCGCGACTTTGCACCCCNTACGCCTCTTATTTTAATGCATTTTGGGGAATGGCAAAAGGGTAGGCTATTCTGCCTCCCCCTGCCAGAAAGGCTTTTGCCCAAGAAGCTATATACCGGTAAATACGCCCAGAAGCTAAAAAAGTCTTTACCCAACCTTTTTTTTTATTTTAATTTTTTAAACTTTTGGCTCTTGGCTCTTTGGCTCTTGGCTCTCAGATTAGGGTGTCCCATGAGGGATACCGTCCCTAAACTCAAGATTAAAATTCAGACTTAACTATTGGATCAAATAAAAATCCAAGTGTTTTCTGGTTGTTTACCTATACTGGCAGTCTCGGCGAGTTCAGCTATAATAGCGGTCCTTCCACGTACAATATTATTGCATGGGCCCAAAAAATTGGGTATTATGTGCTTCGGGCTTAATGGATGGAAGAAAGATTGGCAATAATATTGTCCATTTTGATCCTCATATTGTGCAATAATATTGCACATTGATAGGACACTACTGCTTCGAAATCGTGTACTGTTAAGGAGTAACAGAAAAATTACTAGTCCAATGTAGGACCCCCTGCAAAAAGACAGTCTTTTCCAATAATGGCCCGGCGTCAAAGAGTTAAGGGTTTAAGAGATCGCCCCGCCGACGGAAACAAGGTTATGGTCACTTTTTACCTTGCAAAATACGTCAGAAATAATGTTAGCGTTGGTGTTATCCTTAACGAAGTGATTTTCTAAACTCGACAATATTCTCAGGAACAAAACGAAATACTTCAGCAGAAGTAATTTTTGATAAACCCATGCAGAAAACCATTCCGGATGGATCTATAATGAAACTGTCCAATTTGGTACAATATCTTAGGTAGATAACATGATACGCCGATTCTGTCGCATCACCATTGCAGTCAAACCATATGACTTTGTAGACTGCTTGATAATATGACATCTTCGAAGGAGCGAAAGACGTGTAGATAACCATGTTAATCATATCATCAGGAGAGGGACTTCGAATGATTTTCATTTCTGAGAGGTTTTCGGTTTTAAATAATTCCTTGTGAGACCTGAAATTATCTAATTTTTGCAACCGATACCCGAAATACTGAAAACATCCGTGAATTCCTATCTCGACAGTTATCATTATACTATCTCTGTGCGGTAGAGAAAATGACCTTAAACTGGTTGCGAATCTTGCATTAGCTGGAACATCAGAATTCACCATCAGTATTTCGAAATTAGTGCGATAGAGACGGCCCCTAACCTTCTTAAAGTTGTAAATAGTCACAGAAACTTCTTTTTTGACGGCACTTACTAAGTAACGACAAAGTACGACCATTAAACCTTTATTAAAATTTGACTGATCAAAAAACAAATGTAAATGTAACGCCTTATCTCCTTCCAGGTTTTTGCAAGGTCGCGTTGAGCAGAATCTGCCAACTATTGCAATTACGTCGCCATGAGTGTCATAGAGAAACCAATTACCACAGAAACCAGAGGAGTCTCTGCACGTTGAAAAGGGCTCAAACTTGAAAACAGCAAAACCGTGCTGCGAAAACGCGCCACGGCAGCGGGTTGTGCCAATTATTGCAAAACGACGTTGAACCTCGAAACCACTATGAGTTTCTCTGTAAGTAATTCCTGTTAAATTCTTCGCTGTTGCAAACAGAAATAACCATTCTCGATCCGTCGGTGAAAAGAAACATGTTGGGGTCGCATCCAACATCACAGTTGCTAGTTTCTTGTCGAGTGGTCTTACACGGTCACCTATTAGAAAGATTTGGAATGAACGGAGAGTGCATAGGAAGTGCACGTAGGTGACGAAGATTCTTTTAGAGTCATCCTTGTGTGTATGGAGTTCACATTGAAAATGTCAGGTTTTTTTTACATTTTCCACACACTAACAGAGTTATCCTAAACGTTTCAAATCCCATTTCGGAATCCTTCCTCAGTCGTCCTGGGTATAACAGAAATATTCCCAGGTTCAATGTCGTCCCACAAAACTATACCCTGGGTATAGTTCGATCTACAAAAGTATACCGAGGATTGGATAAAGCACCTGAAGACGAGATTGTCCTTGCAAATGCCATATGACCATGCAGAAGCATGACAAGTCGAAAAACATCGCTCTAGCGCCCGACACGACGGGCATCATTTTAATATATCGTACCGACAGTGATCANTGACAATATTGACTGATATTTTGAAGATGTTGCTTGCAAAACTGCCGTCTCAGTTGAAGCGAGAAACAAAATGGTGGCCATCCATTCCTAATTCGTACCTAGGCTCAAAACTACGGTACTGGGTATACTTTTGTAGATCGAACTATACCCAGGGTATAGTTTTGTAGGACGACATTGAACCTGGGTATATTTCTGTTATACCCAGGACGACATTAACCGATTCGGCCTCAGTAGGTGCTGACTAGTAATACATGTATAAATGATTGGGTTGTATGCGGTATGTATAACCATGGTTATACACTATGCGGTGTGCATAACCATGGTTATACACACCGCATACAACCCAATCATTTACTAGTCAGCACCTACTGAGGAAGGATTCCGAAATGGGATTTGAAACGTTTAGGATAACTCTGTTAGTGTGTGGAAAATATCCAAAAAACTGACATTTTCAAAGTGACAAAGGTTTACATATGATCATGATGTGTTCATAAAAATACCGTACCACAAACCTCTCATTGACCACTCGGTACTTTACTCGCCATATGAGTTCTATTGTAGACTGTCGTCTCTCGGTGGCGCCGACGCGACGAAAAGAAACAAATTGGCAGGATTTTTCGTCCAATTTCTTACAAGTATTAAAAAGTAACCTACAGTACCATTCAAACATTAGTGCTGCAATCTAGATGGCCTGATGAGCAGATTTACCCTATTCTACAGTCATGTCAAAGGTTACTTACCCATCCAGTCCTTGCAGTGTTTAAAAGCAATCTTTTGTCGTTGAAATTATTTAAGATGCAATGTCGGTTCTTGTTGATTTTCATAGAGTATTTTACACTCAATAATTCAGTGGTATCGGCCTCCGCTCGAAGCTGTCACCCTCAACCACTGAAACACTTGGTGCCAAAGTCCGTTTCTGAACACTAGATGTCACTACTAGTTGTTGATGAACGCGCTCGATCAACCAGCCAATGAGCGATCAGCCAATAAGAAAATGTTTCACGTTTTCCCCTAGTTGCGTGAAATACTGGTCACTGATTGGTTGATGACAGTTTGCGCCATCTAGCGTTCAGAAACATGATTAGGCCCGATCTGTGCCAGTGGTTAGCGTGTAACTAGTATTGAGCTCGAGGCCACTGGGGACGAGTGTAAGAGTATTTATGAACTTAGGCCTTTACAAAACGTTTTCTCATTGTATGTACAGGCATTGATTGACTGATGTTTATCTACACTTGATATCTTGAATATTTCAAATACTACCGCACCAATTTTGACACGGTTTGTTGCATATTAAAGGAAAACCTGTTGGTCATATTTCTGCATCAAAATTTAGGAAATTTCGAAACATCAAAATTATCTAATAGGTCATCAGAAAAAAACTTTTTATTTTGTAATTTTATTTTCATTTTTATAGTAGTTCTGATAGAATGGAACTGTCTGAGGATTTTGGTCCTAGTTTCATCAAAATATGTCGAGTTGTTGCTGAGATATTTGAGAATATGAAATTTTTGATAATTTGAGATTTTCATGATTTTTTACAAAATTCTGATGTCAGTAGATAGAGCTGACCACAAGTCATTAAATTATGACATTTTGGATGATTCGCATAAACTGGTTAGAATTTACGCATATTTTTCAAAATATCAACATTTTGATATCTCAATATTTAACGCCAAAAAGTTTCAAAATAAGAAAACCTATAATCTGAGGTTAGCTTTATCTAATGGTATCAGAATTTGTTGAAAAGCGTGAAAATTTTAAATTATCAAAATGTTGATAATCTCAAATAGCTCAGCAACCACCCAACATATTTTGATAAACATCAGTCAATGCCTATGCATGTAGGCCTACTGTATAATATGACTTATCCGGCCACCGCGGCCAACCTGCGAACCACGGGAATCATTGACTACACACGATCCAGGCCAAGTTATGAAAGGCCTAGTTAGGGTTACACATCACTTGTGAGTTTCTTTTCAACGGCAGACCGCAGTTTTATTCCACAGTAGGCCTAGGTTTAATTCACATCATTTACAAATCGTACTGGTCAATTCATTTTGACAAAAGTGAAACTGACCCTCACCGCGGGATATCCATTACGATGCTCACCAGGCGTAAGACGATTTCCATTGAACATGTAACCCTGACTAGGCCTTTCACAACTTGGCCTGGATCGTGTATAGTCAATGATTCCCGTGGTTCGCAGGTTGGCCGCGGTGGCCGGATAAGTCATATTATACAGTATGTATGCTTCGGTTATTGTATTGAAATCAGGGATAGAAACGGATGAGGTCATGCGAAGACTGCGGGTAGTAAAGTCTGGCAACATCTAACTTCAACCCAATGGAATGCGGAAGTCATGTAATGTGGCAGAGCTTTGCGGTTTTTAATCATGCTTGTCGATCATTTGTGGTCGTTCCCCTATTGTTCGCGCTGTCCACTGGTTATTCAATGGCCACGTGTGATTAAAGGTCCGTGGAAAATCCAGCTATCAATTTCCTAACTTCCGCATTCCATGTTAGATGTTGCCAGACTTTAGGCCTACACAGCGTCAGGGTCTCTTGCACGAGTAGACCAACCATTTGGTTTTATAGTCGAAGTCAACCTTACTTCAACATGGGCAAAATCACAAACTCGAAAACCTACACAGGTCAGTGGTAAATAATCCATGTCGCATTTACCTAATGATGTTAGGGTAATTGGTTTACTTTTATGAGCCTATAGGAAATCCAAGGTTGTGCTCAGTCAACTGGTATACTGTGGTTTGTGGTTTAATTATTGTGTTCACTTTATGGTGTCTGTTGCACAGGGTTGGCATTTTGCCTTGTTGAAGTAAAGGCGGTGACAGACTGGCGCGTAAGCAACGCGTCGGAAAGCGTTCAACCAATCAGGAAGGCGATCCCGGACCGAAACGCCTATCGAAGAATCTGATTGGCGGAACGCCTGCTGGACGCGCCGCGTACGCGTCAGTCTGTCACCGGCTTTAGGTTGACTTCGACTATATCACATAAGCCCTTACGAACCTTCTTAACCATCAGTTTACTCCCTACAGGAAGGGGTATTCTGTCCCGACATATTGATTTGATTACGTGCCTCCAACAGACTTTAGATCTTGAATCAAACACAAACCCGAGACAATCCATCAGAAAACATAACACACAGCAGTGTATTCGTGTGCGAAAACCATCAGTCGGGCTGTAAATATTGACGTCAAACCCACAGTAACGTTCCAATAATATCCGACTAGAAAAAATCCAGTATTACCACTACTCCTGTCTTCTCATCTTGTCGTGATCTGACTATAGCCCGACATGTAGAAACCAATTGCCAGATATTAGAATTAACAGAAGGATCTTTTGTTCCTAGGACAGTTTTGCCTGGGGACATTCTTCTCTGTCACACCTGGAAAATTTTAGTCACTGTGATATCCCATGAATACCACCGTTTGAGTTTATCGTGAGCAGATGACCGGATGAAAACCATTGAACTTCGAAGTACCGATGTGCAAGATGTGTAGTTCCACAGAGTACAGTGTTGTATATCGTTCCGAACGCAGTCAGATCATGTTTCCATTTCTTCATGAAACAAAGTCTCAAGCCAGACGAAAATAAAGGACGAGCCCAAAAACAAAAATAAACAAGAAAAGGACATCGGAGCGATGTCAATGGTTTCCGATGAGAAGTTTACTACTCTAGAGCTAATTAACTGTGACCTTGACCTCTGACCTTGAGAAGTATTGCGTAACTGGAACAGACATTACTTGATTAAACTTACAGGAGATGGTTAATTCAGTCTTCTAATTAGTTTTCTCCTGAAATTCTACGCAGATTTGCACCTTAGAACTGTTTGACCTTGACCTCTGACCTTCAAGGTCATTGCGTAATCTGAAAGCTCATCCTAGATAATGTAGGTGTAGATGAAGGTTTTAGGCTTCCACCATCACCAGGTTCTGTCTCATGTTATTTGTGATGGTTGACTGTGACCTTGACCTTTGACCTTGAGAAGTATTGCGTTACTGGAACAGGATCCCTGATATGAGCCTATCGGGGATGGTTAATTCAGGCTTCTAATTCGTTTTCTCCTGAAATTCCAAGGACATTTGCGCTGTAGAACTGTTTGACCTTGACCTTGACCTCTAACCTTCAAGGTCATTGCGTAATCTGAAATCTCATCCTTGATAACCTAGGTGTGGATCAAGTTTTTAGACTTCCACCATCACTATGTTCTGTCTCATGTTATTTGTGATGGTTGACTGTGACCTTGACCTCTGACCTTGAGAAGTATTGCGTAACTGGAACAGGATCCCTGATATAAGCCTATCGGGGATGGTTAATTCAGGTTACTAATTCGTTTTCTCCTGAAATTCTCAGGAGAATTGCGCTTTAGAACTGTTTGACCTTGACCTTGACCTCTGACCTTCAAGGTCATTGCGTAATCTGAAAGCTCATCCTTGATAACCTAGGTGTAGATGAAGTTTTTAGGCTTCCACCATCACCATGCAGGTTCTGTCTCATGTTATTTGTGATGGTTGACTGTGACCTTGACCTCTGACCTTGAGAAGTATTGCGTAACTGGAACAGGATCCCTGATATAAGCCTATCGGGGATGGTTAATTCAGGTTACTAATTCGTTTTCTCCTGAAATTCTCAGGAGAATTGCGCTTTAGAACTGTTTGACCTTGACCTTGACCTCTGACCTTCAAGGTCATTGCGTAATCTGAAAGCTCATCCTTGATAACCTAGGTGTAG
>NMRB01004571.1:13400-33165 GCA_002633025.1 Notospermus geniculatus
GCCCATGCTTGCAACACCTTTGACAGAGCCCCTTGAACCCAATGGTCATGCCAGTAGATAAAAATCAATGCCCATTGAATAGTTTGTGGGATTGACGGGGTGCCAACAGGCTGTGAATTGGTCAACTACCAGGAATCCACTGAATTAATGCAGCCTGTTATGGAAATTGACCCTGCATGACAAACGCGACCTTCAGCCACAACTGGGTTTCTTTATTCATTGTGAACGAGAAACGACAATACTTAGTTTTCATTCACCACCACAACTCACAATAGTGCAGAGGCCTGTGTCAAAGGTGTTGCACGCGTGGCCAAAAATATTTTGATAAAAGTGCCCCAAAGTCACATTTCTACACGGAATATTTTAAATTTCAGGATATATTATGAAAGGCCTCGATGAGTAGAACACAGTGATATAAAAATTTTGAATGAAATCATGCAAATAAAAAAGTAGCAAAAAACATGCCTTTACAAAATTCCTTCTGTCCACTCCGGTTTTCAGCGGATTTTTTCGACGCTGATACCATTAGATAGCCAGGAAAATTTACCACTACATATGTCGGATTCAATTTTCTCCACCCCATTGGTTTGGAGATATTCAAGATAAACTGCTGTCCATTTACTTTTGGCCATGAGTGTACATGTACAAAGACTGGACTAGTGGTGAGAGAATTCGCCGCGAGCGACCTTACCTTTATCCCACTTTTTTACTTCTTCCAAAACTTTGTTCGTCCCAAGCTTTTTCATATCCCGCAACGATTCTCTGATCTTCACCCAAGCTCTCAGCAATTTATGGTCTTTTAGGGGTATCTTTCTGGCTTCAACGGGTACACGTAAATGTGATAGTTGTTGTTTTCGAAGTGGTACACTGTATATTTGGCAAACTTCACTCTCAAAAAATACCGAAATCTCTGTTCAACTGGTATATACATGGGATTGGTAAGGTTATTACTCTCGACACAATACAGAAAGTTTCCGAGGTCAAAACATGATAGTTGTTCATTTTCTACAGAACAAGCTGAGATATACATGTAGAAAAAAATAAGGCTCATAGCTGAACCATTGCTCACCTGTTTGTGAGCCTCTTTAAGCTATTAGTCGTCCGGATTAAAGATAATGTATCGTGACTTCATTGTTTACATTCAATGTTTGTAAATATGGATGTTTACATTATGTTATTTTGGACTTTTGGGACATGCCAGCCCACCAAATTGAATACTTTCGGTATCGACAGAATTACTAGAGAGGCATGCCACCAACAAATTATTCATAAGACAAAGAAAAACTTGACACAAACAAACAAAATGTAAATTAAACAATGTTTTTCGTGGCCCGCGAAAATACCCGTGATACATTATCTTTAATGAGTTCGTACATAGAATTGATACGGGCTGATGAGTGCGCGTTTTTGTTTTGCATAAATTCACCGCACATTTACTAAATATGGAAGAGCTGATCGGAGAAATCGTATCATAGATTCTTCGCAAACTGACAGAGTGCCATCGGTTACCACCAGTTCCTTTAAGACATCAGGATCAATACCGGTACTAACGTTTATATTGGCGAACTGCATCTTTCTTAACAACAGATCTTTCTATTCAATAGAACAAAAGTGATATGAAGTATTCTTTTTTTGCAAACCGATGTTCATAAAAACACGTAGGCATATATACTATCTAGTACTGTATAGTATGACTTATCCGGCCACCACGGCCAAGCTGCCAAACCGCGAATTATTGAATATACACGATCCAGGCCAGGTTATGAAAGGCCTAGTCAGCATGGTCAGGGTTACACATCACTTGTGAGTTTCTTTTTAACGACAGAACACAGTTTTATTCCACAATAGGCCTAGTAATTGACATCATTTACAAACCGTACTGGTCAGCCTACCTACGCCGATGTGAAGAAGACTATCACGCACGAATGATTGTGAAATATCCATATGACATGTATGAAGGACTGTCACAGGTGTATCTTGTCATTTTACCATCGTTCACCGTTCGGTATGTTCTTTTCGAACGTCCGTCCATTTACCTGAACTTTCTGGACTAGATGGCTCCAGATGTAACATGTCATCGAAATCCAAAGGTAAAAATATCATATTCCCATTGATTATTGCTTGGAATGGGGAACCCGCGTGACAAACTAGAATAATAGATGGCGCAGCGAGTATAAGACCCGACTGACGTACTGATGTCACTTTTTTCGCTGTTGACGTCGCGCATTTTTCTACACAATTTCCCGCAGGATTTTCCCCAAAAGACGTTGTCAATATTGACATCCTGTGTCATTTCTTACGAAACAAAGCAGTGACATATGGAGAACACTGAAAATGAAACAGGGCCGTGTAATTAAATCAAAATCGAACCAAACAGAGTGGTTTATTTTGGGGCAAGAATTAAATGGAAATGCTGTTAGAAAATAGGACGTCCAGGTCTTACACTGACAGCGCCACGTCGTGGCGTTAGTTTGGAGGTTCCTCATTGGTCTTGAATTGTACGCTTTCAAGAACACAAGTGATCGAGACATCTCACATTTTCCGATAGTTTTATAGTATAATAATAATGATGATAATAATGATAATAATGACAATAATGATAATAATAATGATAACAATGATAATAATGATAACAATGATACTAATGATAACAATGATAATAATAAAATAGGGAGCCAATCAATCATCGAATCCGTGTAAGTCCCACGGGTGTTTCGTAAATAGTTTTTAAACTTTTCTGTCTGAAGCGGACTGGTGTGGTAAGTCCGATTTCATTGTTCTATGTGTGCTAATGAGATACATGTGATAAGGCTCTAAAACCATGACAAAAGTGACACTACACTGATTCATTCTACACAATCCGAATATAAAATGTAGGCTACGTAAAAAGTGAAAAAATGTTGTTATTCAAGAAGAAATAGAATATAAAGAACGAAGCTGTAGCACTTTTTTTTCTTGACTATACACATAGACACCGGATACTGAAGGTTAAAATCCGGCCCTTCGTGTGAAAAAGACCACTCATGTAAGGGTCCACCGGCAGTAAATTAGTTCGTTGGTTTCCCAAATGGTGTCACCCTCGGCTTTCCACAAGGTATTCAGCACATATAACTATAAGCTTACAGGTTGTGGAACCGTTCATTTTTGTGGATTGGGATTTGGCCAAGTCGTTAACGTATTTTTCTCTGAATAGGGAGGTTTCGGATAAACGTGAACTTTAACGACAACTTTATTTTTTGTACCGAAAATGCAATGCAAAATCTGGTTAATGTGTAGTATAAAAAATAACGTTGTCGTAAAGTTTTGGTTTATCGTTTGATTTCGAAACCTCCCCAGTGCTGGCCAGGTTGCCTTATGTGAGAGGTTCGAACCCCGGTTGAATTTACTACAAGAAGAAATAGCTAAGCCTCAAAATTGGGGTTTTTCATTCGGACAATGCTACTGAAACTAACTCGAGCTCACATTCCTGGGACTTCCGTTCATTTCGTATCCGTTCATAAATAGCTAAATCTATATTTTTAATCCGTTTTAATTCCCGACACGTCTCGTCGTGTCCACTGGTTCCCGTCATTTTAGAGATGAGTTGACTGGTCGGAGGTCGAAGGTAACCCGAGGTCACGAAATGAAGTGTTTATCGTACCGTTTTCCACTTCTGTCCCTGTAGCGTTCCTTTCCGCCCCTTTTTCTGCTGGTCCTACTTTCTGTAATGAAAACCAAGTGCAACAACGCATGAAATGAGACCATGGAAGTGACGAAAATGAGCTGGTGTCATTTTAACAATTGGCTCATTATATAAAATGTAATCTCTGGCGAAGTATGCAGTACATACAAAGAAATGCCATCATTTGTGTGATTCTCTAGGCCAACGGTGATAAATGCTAGCAAAAGCAGTAAGCCTCCAAACCTAGACTGGTCCCCTGTCGTACTGCTCCGTTCCTCCACTACTACGACAGGCGCGTCCGCCATGTTTGCCTGTTTTCTGACACACGTATTCAAATGAGCAATAAAGACTCGTAACGTTGCGGGAGTCTCTAAAAATAGATGATGACTCATGGCGCGACCGTTGATGACGTTTGGCTGACCAATCACATGCCGAGTTGGCGTTCAAGATGCCTGTCGTAGTAGTGAAGCGAGAACTACGACAGGGGACCAGTCTACCTCCAAACCACATAATTTTTCGTGTACATAGAAATTGTCCAATCACATTACAAGAAGTTTCACGCGGAGCTGATCTATTCTTAGATCACTGAAGTCATTCGATTCTAAAATTAGAACACAGTGGCCTCGATGGACTCGCCTATTACAATAGCCATGGCGCGGTGTCTGAGGCTTTCGCACGATAAGAATGCCACAGCCAAAACAAATATGGGCCAAATGGGTTTTATCAGGGGTTCCGGACGAGGCCTAATGCTGTTTTCGGGGTTTTGAGGCGGGGAGTCCTTAAATTCAAGCTAGTGGATAGCCTGGATTTTTAGACGAACAACCATCGCCCCTCTGAATAATGGACTAGTCCATGTCAGCACTGCAGGTTGAGATTTTCAAGACAAAAATGACGGGACAAAGGCACAACAGATCAAAATGAAAGTTTCACTGATGTCTGAAGAAATATCAGAGGCTTTGATATACGGTCGAACCAGATTAATTCCACCCCTCGTAAATTGTTTATCATTGGGAAATCCCCAGACACTCTGCTGTTTTCGAGGGAATCCTCGATTTTTACCATTAAAATGGCATTCAACAGGGTTTCAAAACAAGGAAAATGACGGCGGAGGATAAAATCAGAAAAATCCCAGAAGCAGTATGGACGTAGAGAACATCCAAAACTTTCATTTCCCGAGCGAACTGGTTTACGATCGCCACTCCGTTTTGAATAAAATAACTTTGATCAGTAAAAATACCCGGAAAATGCACTGCTTAACCATTAGGCTGATGACGTCATTGCTCGTGGAAGAAAACTTCTTGTAATGTGGAGGGTTCCCGATCCATCCAGAAGCTGCCTTTCCGCTTCTCATCAGACGAGAGAGAAAAAATTGAAAAATAATTAGTCTGAACGTCTGACTCGTATTGCTATTTTTAGCCTATGCTGGACGCAACACAGTCAGATGATGAGTAAACGAAGAACCAGATTTTGGTTCTACGTCATCTGGTCATCAGCATTATCAGATCACGGATTGGTCGTTCCCGTATCACGTGACCTCAAACAGTAACGATCGCGATGCTGTGCATCGGCTTTTCGAGAGGAACATATTTCGTGATTTTGATACCAAATTGCGGTTTTCTTGCCAAACGAATGTTTGTCTGTCTAGAGTGAACAGAGAGCGTGATTGCGAGTGTAGCTGGTTGAAACCTAAGCAATTCAAGTAGAATGCCTGAGAGCATCGTTGTCAAATGATACGATTGCCGTAACTAAGTGAATATGCAAAACACGACCTGGAGACGAACGGACCAATCAAAATAGGGCCAGTACCGCCTTGCCTCGGCCCTGTGCTCTTGTAATGTTTATTCTTATTTGCATAAATAAACACTTTCAAAAAAAAATCAAAATAGACCCCCGCGATAGGCTTCATCTGACTCTTGTTGCGTCCGTCAGTTCTGCAAATGAGCAACAGATGGCAGTGTTCGGACTAAAAAATAATCAACTAGCTAGGCCCGTACTTTTCAAATCTTGGAAGAAATTTTACAATTCTTGTAGTTTGTTTTTTATTATATAATGAAAATTAAATTCTTGGACTGTACTTTTTCAAATTTTGAACGAAAAATCTGGCTTGAATAAATTCCGCTTCGGCATTCCATATCGGATGATGGTTTTAAAAGTAACTCAAATGTGCTGCAACTCAAGTTGGGGTAAGCGGAATTTCCAGCTTAAGTTGAAGATCAGCTTAGCTGGAGTTAAGATAAAACGTAGCCTAAACTGGTCCATACCAGCCAGAGAGTGTACCTGTGATAGAAAACTTTCAGTTGTAGTGGCGCCTTTGAACTGATTCCGCAGGCCCGGATTTAGAGGGGGGGGGCACATGGGGCACGTGCCCCCCCCCCCATTTTTTGAGGGGCAATGAATTTTTTACTGCATTTTTTGGAAATCGTCTAATATTTCATGTCTAAGATGCTGGGAAATCGCATCTCAGAGCCTTCATTTTTCAAATTTTCCCGGGGGAGGCCCCCAGCCCCCCTTCCTGTGTGCGCACTGCGGTGCGCGCCAACTGGGTTGTGCCGCCCTTATTTCTAAACCCTGGATCCGACCCCGTTCCGAACTTACCATTCGACTTACTCGGTGGCGACAGGCCACTTTTATTCCAAGAAATATAAACGACAGAACAATAGCAACAGCCATAAGCATGAGCAAACCGCTGAAGTGCGAAATACCGAGCTGGGTTTGATCTTCACGTCTCTTTCCTGTGTCATACTGAAGTGAACACGGCCCACTTCTCTGCATCCATCTAAAGAGATAGAAAAACAAACATACATGTACAGTCTTGTTCGTATTAATATCAACACCGATTATCTCAAATATCTCATAAACCACCAAACCAATTTGTGATCTCATAGAAACGAAGTCACGGGAGCTATGAAGAAAATGAGGCCAAAATGTGAAGAGGTATCATATCTTGCCCAAAGATCGCTGCCCATCGATTAATAATAATTTTCTCTTGTTTTTTTAGTGGGATCATGGCTGAGTGAAGTGACAGATCTGTACTGTGCTGTTGATGACACAGGTAAGTAGAATAGCGTTTTTAGTCTTCTTCGAGTCTTAGGTCCGTATTCTAGAAGCCTCCTTAACTCAAAGTTCCACTTTAAGCCTTTGTATTCGGCCGTGCAAACAATAGCTAAAGGGAAACCTTACAGTTAAAGAAGCTTCTATAATACGGCCCTTAAAGTCCAACATGGACCTTTTTTGCAACTTGTAGATTCATTTGGCACAGAATTAGAACGAAAAAGCTTTTTATTTCGTGAAAAATTCCAGTCGGTTGAAAAGTTATGGTTAATTTTGTGAATGACTGTCGCAGCTACAAAATCGGAATGGTGTAAGACTGCCTCATTAAGTCATGTCACTCTAGGGAATCTGCATAATGAACATATCATTTCCCTGGTAAGAAAAATAACTCTCCCTGGTTCAAAAAATAACTCTCCCCTTAGGATCATGAACAAAATAAAAATCTTAAAGACTGATCAACAACACTTTCAATATTAGATAAATCACAACTCGATTTTATTACCTTTTTTCCAAAGCGTATAACCTTCCCGAGATCCTAAGCTCTTTGAGCGCGTCTGAAAGCGCTGTTATGAGTGCTCGATGCTTCGTTGAGGCGAGCTTTGATAATGGAAAAGCGATTGGGAAGAACCCGGCTCGTGAACGTGACACTGTCAGGGCACATTTCGGATCTTTAGCTACGAAAAAAATGGGAAACGAGTTTTTATACTTCAGGACTAGTCTGTACATCCCCTTTTATTTTTTTTAATATGGTTTATTTCAGAGTTGTGAAATGATGCTTTTGTGGTAATGCTGAATCCATCATAGTTATTGTTTTAAACATACTCTAAATTCCCACTTACCTGTCCCATTGCTGAAGTCGGAAAAAATGACCAAATCCGTTGAAGATATCGCACCGCTGTCATTCTTTGCCAGGCTTGGGGGTGGGACAGGTAAGTGGACAGGACATTACTGTTTCTGACCATACGCCCACCCCATTATCTTCAACTTTGGATTTAGTCATTTTTTCCTTGATCAGGAATGGGACAGGTAAGTGGGAATTTAGAGTAATTACATCAAAAATAGATATATCTATTTTTGATTACATATAGGTAATTTTTCATGGCTGTAGTTGATGGTTTCGGTACTAGGTTCATCCTGTCAGGAAACTAGATCCATATTTAACAAGTCAAAAAAGGGAAAATGGAAAACTGTTAAACAAATCGTTACTTATCCAACAGATTGGCTTTGAAACAGTTACCAATAAAAACATATTTTGCAGCATACAACTCACTGCCATCGATTGGCAAAACCCAGTTTCTCAACAGGTTGGACAGTGGGAAGGCGGTCGATTGATGTACCAGTACTTGCTGCAGTCTAACGCACAGTGTCTTTAGTACAGGAAGGAGTTATTACTTCAATTGACCATCGTCCCGTCGGTCACGTGTGGAGATATGGTTTTTACCAGATGACGCCGAACAGACTACCTACCTGCTCGGAACACTAGTTTTACTCTGTTTTGCAAATATACGTAATTTTGCGTCCGCACTTTTTCCATCGCCGCTGAAATATCGGTTTCGGGGATTCCTTTCTTGTATATCAGTCTTCTGTCCAAGTCGACTGACGTCTTGAAAAAGTTAGCCGTTGCTCCTTCCGCGCTGAAGCCTATCTTAATATCCTTGTCATGTAGGATGTCATCGAATGTCAACTTTGACCGGTCGAAACTTGGGGCAATGAGAAAGCTCGCTAAGTTTCCGACGTAGCATGCAAGGAGGACCACAGCGAAAAACCAGAAAAATGCTGAAAATAGCTTCATTGGGAGGGCTTTGAAGAAAATCTCCGCCCCAACCTGTGAAATGGTGAGCAAGGAATTCCAGCAGCTCTCGCCGATACCGTACTTTCTTTGCCCGTTTTCATCATCTGCGAAAATATAATAAAAGGTACGAATAGTGTATGCGCTTATAGCGGAATCTCTCTAGCTAAGCCAGGCGCGCATGGGCGGCAAATCTCAATATGGCAGGTGAGGGGTGTTTATATCCGCTCTTTATTCCACAAGGCCAGTCTCATTAAACATCTCGACTGCATTGAGCTCTGCCAACCACGTGCGCTTACTCTAGTGTTTTGTCATCCTCCCACACCAGGGCTTTGGTCTCGCTCCTGTTCATACACTCGCACACAAAGCCCTGCTACCTTTGGTCTCCCATGCAGCCAAGCATGAGGCGGTCTGAAAACCATTGCCCAATCAGAGTGCAGCATTTCTAGGGTGTGAATGCTAAATAATTATGATTCATATAAACAATCAAAAATAATAAGAATCTTATTTAAACCACTGGGATAATATTCAGTCAATTTTGAAAAGACATAAGTGATTTGTAGATACGTGTACAAAACTTCTACGATACCACAGGGTAAAACCAGGAAAGAACCAAAACCACGACAATAGAGGGAGTGCAAATGGAGTATGGAACAGCCGCACCAGATTCTTTCTGCTTTATCAACCCAGTTCGTTCATGCAGTCATTTTATCATGCGCTCTCTTTTGTGGATCTGCACCTATGCCTAACTAGGGGTCGATTGGGCATCGCTTCCAGATGAGACATGAGTCATATTACAGAGCGGTAATTCTCACCTAAAGGATCCCAGCGTTCGAGCCAATAGATGAGACCGCCAGCAATGATACCAACGGCAGTTATAGCCACCCAGACCAATGCGTGGTATGGTCGGAGGAACCTGAAATACTCGACGTTGCCGTGGACTTCCTTGCTGATAATGAATGATATTTGTGCCAGCGCCACCGGGGGGAGGAATTCGAAATCTGCCGATCGTGACGCAGTCTTAAAGATCCCACCAACGGAGGTCAGTAGGTTAGGATCCTGGAGAAAAAAGTGTAAACAATACACTAATACACGTATTAATGATAAAACTTTTGAAACGTAATAAAAGTATTAAATATACATAAAAATTATAATAAATATTTATATATTAATTATTATTAATTTATAATATTAATTTTATATTATTAATTTTATAATATTAATTTATAATATTATATTATAATTTATAGTATTAAATATTTAAATATAATATATTAAATATAATAAAATTATAATATATAGATAATAATAACATAATAAATTAATATAATAATAAATGAATATCTATAATGAAATAATAAAATATAATAATAATAATATTAATAATAATAATAATATAATATTAGAAATATTAATTAGTTATCATTATTAATATTATATTAAGTATTATTTATTATTTTTATATTATATTATTATATATATTTAATACAGTATATATTATGTTATCATATTATCTTATAGTATATTAATAATATAATAATATTATATTTAATATTAATATTTATCATTATTATATTATATTTATATTTTTTATTATAATAAATAAATTATATTACATTATTAGTAAACACCACTATAGATGTTCCATGTGGGGATGATTAATTTCTTGCGGCAGTGCCATAAGCCTGCAAGTGCTAGAATAAAATGCACTTAGCGTTAATATAGCTTTGAAAATATAAGCCTAGGTGTCCCGGATCCTGACACGATATCTTCTTTCATGAAAATTGGACTTTATTTCTTTAGTAATAGTCAAGCCAATCAGATGTTGTGTAATTTTTTGTGCTGCAAGACAGCCCTCAACTAGGGGCATCACTTGGAGCATCTCCAAGTGAAAAAGTGTCATCACATGTAATAGAGAGTTTCATGGTATGTGTTGCTTGCCGTGGCAATTTTCCTCATATTCTCAAATTCCCAAAACAAAGTGATGGTGGCCGCAACTTACACTTGGGTTTTGTAGCTGACCGAAAATGCCACTCCAGTATCCGTCCGCCCTTTTCGTTCCATACAACGCGTGCGGCATATAGACGTAGGTAAAATTTAGTGAAGTCATATTGGATGAGATAGCCAGTCTCTTTGTGGCCTTTTCCCACACCTCATTGAAAATGTCTACCACCAGACCTTCGTATCGGTCATTCCCGGTGAAGAGGTCAGCGCTGGTCTTCAGATTGAAGTAAGGTGTGGACTGGAAAAAAGGAATATGGTTAGGGAGCTTGTCCAAATTATTAGTGGCGACTTTTGGCGATTTCTGGGCTATTTTGGGGCGAATTTTCGGCGATTTAGAAAAAATTCGCCCCAAAATTGCCGAAAAGTAGCCACGAAATCGCCAAGCATTCGCCACAAAATCACCAGAAATTCGCCCCCAAATCGCCCGAAAATTGCCAAATATTCGCCACAAGTTCGTCTCAAACTCGCCAATGGAGAAGGGATTATGACGTCATCACAACGTCAACGAGAAACGTTGTCAACATTGGAGGACAGAATGAAAGCACGTACTTTTTGAATCAGCAGAATGTCAGTTACTCCAGTGGAACAAGCGGGAGAGAGAGCCACAGGGGACCGGACCACTTCACGGGGATAGTGCAGGGAAGCAGGAGAGGCCCTGGGGATCTTTGCCGACGAAAGTTCCACGTACGTCTTATACATGTAGGCCTACGTTCATCGACTTTCTACACAAAACTAAGAATCGTTCTGCTCGAGAGTCGAAACCACTGAGGGGAACATACCGGTAAAGCTGCGACTTTGAAGATGGAGTGTACGTCAGTTGGAGCGTTTCTCTTGGCTGGTATGAATTTAGAAGATCGCCAATATCCACGCTGTAATAAGATACATGTAGATTGTGTGATATGACGTAATAATCTACCTGCCACTGGTGATCTACCTGCCACTTCTATCTATTCATCTTATTTTGATGCCATACTCTGTTTATTTGTAGGCGCTATTCAATGGCTGCATTTCTCTTCATTCCATGTCATTTTTACAGGTAATACATTATCTTATGTCACTCTTGCTCATTTTAAATTACACATGTCATAAGTTATTAATCTTTCTTTCAGCCTAATTAGTTTTCTACTAATTACAGACACTCTCTTTTTGATTAGGTCTAGCAACCAATTCTTGGGGCTTGGCTTCTATTCATTCCTTAATTGCTGACACCTCCTGTTTGCACAGGGCATTTCAGGTCTGCATTTGGGATTCAGCTCAGTCTTTTCTGAAATCTAGTGTGGAAAAGTGCCAGCCTGAAGAAGACCCCGGTTGGGGTCGAAAATTTGCAAATATTCTGGAAATGGACTTTATATACATTTATATCACTACCTGCCACTACATACAGATGAGATGTTGTAGGGCCAGGAATCAAATATGCAACCCCATCGTGAGCATACATCAGCAACAGAAGACAAAAAAAAACGCTGTCCATTTACTTTTTCGCATGAGTGTACACTCTTAAAAAATTCTTGTCACTGCAACTTGTCTGCGAATATGGATGAGATGCTTTAGTCAGCCTGACGAATTACGTCATTCATGACACAATTTACTTGTCATGGCACATCTCTGTGACGAGTTCAGTTTATCCAGTCGACAAGGTCTCTAGTTATGGCGATAAGTTGCAGGTGGCAGGACATTATTGCGCATGCGCTTCCCTCACATTTATCGCTCAATTTCTTGAACTCTAAGCATGCTGTCACCATCGTTGCCTCAATAGCCAGGAGGGTTTAGGGGTTATGTCTAGTAGTTTATACATTTCATAGGTCGTAGGTTCGAATCCCGCCGTAGGCCCTGAAATTTGGGAGAGTTTTTCTTTCATATGTACCTGTTATTAGTACTTGTAACTGCCGCATAACGGTATCTTGGCGCATAATTTTTAATTTTTTGTGTAGCCTGAATGACGAGATGTGGTTGTTTCAATGATAAGATGTCTCTTTTCCGAGGATGACAAGTTAAAAACTTGTCAATTGACAAGATAGACCCTGTCAATTTAAGCATATTCTGAGAACGAATTCCACCTTGTCAGTACGACGAGAATTTTTTAAGAGTGTACGTACTTACACATGTCGGAGAAAATGAGAACTTACATAACGGCTGATGTCGTCTGTCGACGCCTTTCCGTGCGGGCCGTGCCATATTTGAATCGTGCAATCTGATCTCTGCCCAGTGTCGGTAAACCGCGTCTCGTTACAAATAGGAGTTTTCAAGAAGGTCACGTTTTTCATGATTGAAGCCAAAATCTGTGTTGTCGGGGAGGGATACCGTTCTAAAATCACAGTCGCCTTGTTTAGAATCGCTTTTATTTCTCGGACCGCTCTGTTTTCGATGCCTCGTTCATTTGGAGCTTGACCCGGCTGGTGGTAGTGCAGCTTGAAGTACGTCAGGTCAGCACGTACATTCCCCACGAGAAGTAAGTCTGAAACGTTTCTTATGATTGCTCGGAGGCCCTGAAAAGTGTAAGGACATATATGTGCATATATACCCCCCTGTATGTATTTCAGGAAGTGGTTGGTACCACAAATTGCCTGCTGCAAGAGCGTCTTTTAACGTATGACGTTATGCTGTCTTATATTAAACTTTTGAAATTTATCTTTCGTCTCCACTTCGTAGATACGAAGTGGAAATTTAAAAATTCAAGATGCACCATAACTCTCTTGGTCTTACATAATATGCTAAAAGACGCACTGGCAGCAGGCAAATTTGTGGTACCAATTATCTCCAGAAATACATTATGTCATGGAAATGAAGTTGAATTTCGTATTTCGTACTTCGTGTTTCATCAGATTTGCGAAACCTCGCTATTAACCTCTGGCTCCTAAATTTCGACAAGTTCGTTTACCTACCAAACTGAATATAATGAACTCTATACCATCTCGATCAATATGCCGGGCATGCGCTCTCTGAAAAAACTGCAATGAGAAGGCAAAACTATAATATGTCAGTACAAATACACCCTCGTTAATAAACATGGGCCATTGAACCATCTTTTTTGAAGATGGGGATTTGGCCTAGTGGTTTAAGGCGTGCTGCCCCTTAGTGCTGGCGATTGATGCCTTATGCGAGGGTCCGTGGGTTCGATTCTGGTAGGAAGCAATGTCTTTCACCTTAGAAACCCGATTTCTATTTCATATTCAGTACAAATACAGCCTTTAAAAAATCTCCATCGGATAATCCAGGACAATATCACCTGTCCGTCGATAGAACAGTTGAGACAAACTCTGCATTTACCTTCCTGTAAAAGCAACTCATATTTGAACAGTGAACCTTAGTAATATCGAAGTGTATGCATTGAAGGTAATTATTCTTACCTGTTTCATTTTCGTCAGATATTCGATTCCACGCGAGAATTCGTCAGCAACAAATATGACGTTATTAATGTCATTGTACAAAATGGCGTCGACAATATGGTAAGTTTCTTTACGTATGTCACCTTCGTTTTGAAGTTCCGCCCCGGTGTATCTATAGACAATCACGTGACCTCTAGCTACAACACTAAGAGATGATATTTGGTCGAGAAGGTTTTGGCCCACTGCGAGAACAAAAAGAAGACGTAGCAATAGGAAGGTTTAAATTCTCCGAGAGAACGAACATGACAAGTAAATCCCGTATTTGTGGAGTACGTGTTATGGACTGGAGGCTTTTTCTTCAGAAACAGAGGTTCTTCACATGACGTCACACACATGTCACAGTGGGTTTTAAAGGTAAGAAAGAACAAAAAAAGATAATGCGATAAATCCTGTACTAGGTGTCACCCAATACCATGGAGAATCAACACATGAAGAAACGAAAAAAATATGTTGGGAAAATTTTGTGAAAAATGTGCTTTTCAAATTCATGTACATTTACCTGTACATTTATGTATATACAAAGTATATATGGCAAAGTCCTACCCGTAGTGATCAGTCAGAATTCAACTGATCAAAGTAATAGGTAAATTCGTTACGGAAATTTACACAGTGTAATCATACCTTGTAAAGTATTAACTCGTGTATCCATCAATACAATGGCGACGTCTGTAACTGCAATATACTTGTAGTAGGCCTTCACAACTTCGGTCATCATGGTCCACGATGGCCAGATTTCAAAAAGCAAGTCATTTTGGTAATTCCTCACACTGTTTTGCGTGTACTGTATGTCAAGAGGCCTAATGACGAAGTATATGATCTCATTCCGTTTGGCAAACTTGGCTAATTCATCAAAATATGGCCCTATCAGAACATGCTGTTTTTTCAACGTGTTTACCACTGAAATAGAAACGCTTGTTTGAATAGGAGCTGTCAGTGAGTTGAACAATGTTTCCGCTCCTGGACTGTGGAACGACCTCCCGTTGCATTTAAGGTCCATGGACTCCGAAACAGAATTTAAGAGAAGTCTTAAAACATTTTTATACCGGGAATCTTTTTAAAAATAGTCTCAATTTTCTACTACACCACTTTCGTTCTTGAATCTTATCAATGTTTTATCCACTCGTTCCAAATCATGTCGTATGTTTTATCCATTGCTTTTCCTTTTACTGTCTTTTATTTGCGTAAAGTGCCCTTGAGCACCTTGGTGGAAATGTCACTTTAAAAAATGGTATTTATTATTATTATTTTATTTATTTACAATAGGTGTCACTACGGCCCAATTCAATGCACACAGCGGACCCATTCATTCTCGATTGTGCACCAATCAAAGGAAGTTTCTTTTGGATTGGTCCGCTAGAACTTTGCTGCCATCTTTTGGCAATACGTGCGGCTGACTGCTCCTATTGTATTTCCTCTTTAACTGCATTATTGGTGACTTCCGTCAAGATTAGAAAAATGCAGTCAGACATGATTCAATAGGGAGGTTTCGCAAGCGCCCGGTTAGGCCATACGACGACGTTTATCTATTGTTTGGGTATACCCACACAATAGATAAACGTCGTCGTAGGGCCTAACCGGGCGCTTGCGAAACCTCCCTATTGCAAAGCTACGAAAACCTATGACACAAGTAGCCACTGGTAAAGCTCTCTGCGGGTACTAGTACTTTCTAATGATAACGTGTTTGTTGGGATTTATAGAATTTGTTTACATGTAGTTATTTGCACATTAATTTTAAATCTGACAGGCTGAATCCTGCGCGCCGTTGCAGCAAAAGGATTGATTGATTTTATTCAAAATACAATACACACGCAAAATGAACGGCGCGAGTTGACGTTAGATGATTCGCAACTTCGTAATCAGGTATTGTCAATGAAAATGCGCACACGCTCGGTGAAGTGTGAATCTTACTACAAGTATCCTAACTGGACCGATTTTAATTGCCTATTCAGCTATCCTGTTAGAGGTAGTCGTGTTGATCGTTGAATGAATGAGTAGAAATGAAATAGGTAACACCGTCTTTTAAATCAACTTGGTTATATTGAGACAAGCTTTCGACCCTATCGGGCCTTCATCAGGTCTGAGGAAAATCATGACAACAGGATTATATATGGTGAAAATTACAGTGACAATGCACGTAGTTGCTGAACATTAATTGGGGACTAAGAAGGTGACAACGGCAGAGCAAACACAAGATAAATCGTTACTTAGTAAAGCCAACTACTAAGTAAAGATTTATCTTGAGTTTGCTCTGCCGTTGTCACCTTCTCAGCCTGTTCAGCAACTACTCACTGTAATTTTCACCATATGTACTCCTGTTGTCGTGGTTTTCCGAATTCCTCAGACCTGATGAAGGAACGATAGGGTCGAAAGCTTGTCTCAATTATAACCAAGTTGATTTAAAAGACGGTGTTACCGACTTTCATTTTCTACTTATCCAGCTATCCATTGCAGCAGGCTGCCAGTGAGTGGTGTTTATACTGAGAGCAAACACGAACCCAATTCGTTCTCCACAACTCTGCATATATGATCAACATTATTTTCACGTTTGTTTATACGCTCATTAAAAATGGGCCAACACGAACCATGATACCATAAAGTATGCTACACTTTGCATTTGAATTATTCATTATTCCCGCAATGTAGTCTAATGAATACAAAATTCAATCTATTTAAATTTTTAAATTTTTAGTGGATTGCAATGTATCAATTTAGACCATACATGTACATGTATATAAGAATTGCAGGTGCAGGTTGAAATGAACAGGTATGGGAAGCAGAACGCATGTAAGCGTCGTCATAGAAATCGAAAATCAGAGGAAAAGTTATGTTTTGCTATTGCAGCGCGTAAAGCCCGCAGCACACGTCACCACTTTCTTTGCTCATACAGGCAATTTCCCGTGGCTTGTTTAGAGTGATTCAATTCTTTTCTTTTGTCCTCCTGGACATGTTAACGCAGGAATGTTAAAGCGAATTGATAGCGGATTTTACATGTATTTACATTTGGCTGGTGTTTGTAAGCACAAAATCCAGCCAATCAGAATGCACGAAAATTTCTTTGTTGACATTCTGGAGAAGTTTGTTTACATAAATTCGTCCCCTTTCAAATTCTATTTCTAAATCAATTTTTTTCGATATCGATTCGCGTTAAACGCGTGTGATTATCCTGCAGGTAAACGCCGCCGATCGAGCACCGTACACGCAGCAAAACAATGCTCTTCTAGGTCTTTAACCATGCCGATTTACCGGCGGTGATGGCATTCCGTTAAAGCGAATCAAAAGCGAAAAAAATTGATTTAGAAATAGAATTTGAAAGGGGACGAATTTTCGGGTAAAATGTAAACAAACTTCTCCAGAATGTCAACAAAAAAATTTTTCGTGCATTCTGATTGGCTGATTTTTCTGTTTACAAACACCATCCAAATGTAAACAAAATCCGCTTTTGATTCGCTTTAACTCCACACCAACACCGCCGATTCAATCCAATAAAATTCGTGTCAGCCGCCACAGATCAACAGGGTGGCCAATCAGAGACTGCGTTACAGACACCGAAGGCATGTATGGTGCAGCAATGTTTACTTCTGGGTTCGTTTCTTGTATGGCGATGTAAATTCAAATCTGATTGGTCGAGATTGGGCTGTTTCATCAAGCAACCAGTCCGGACGATATGATGCAAAATTAAAACAGCAATAACAAAAAAAAAATATTTTTTTCCTGCGATCTAGTTATAGGCTATATTTATCGGACGAAAGTTTCTTCTTGACAACAACTTTTATTAATTTGAAAAACAATGATGTCGTATTTGCAGTGGGGGTGCACCACAAGAGCAGCGAACAGCATTCCTGACAGATTTTCTTCTGGAGTGGGCCTGGGGTTTGTGGTGTGAGCCGTGCGAACTAAGCGCAAAACCCAGGTTAGCCTGGATGGTCTTTAACCTGAATAACTATGAATTAAAACGCTGATTTAGCTAAACACCCTTTGTGAAATCGGCCCAATATATTCAACGATGAAATGCACATCGAATACAATACTTACGCGACTTGTTGGAGAATAGTTCTAGAACAACGTTCGGGACGGAGAATTGCTCGATAACGACACGTCCTGTGGTGGTGCAGTGTCTGTTATGGATCACATCGGCGAAGGGCGAAGCCTCTTTTAAAATTTTATCTCCCCAAGATTTCTGGCTGTCCAATAGGAGGCCTTCAAACAAGAATAATGAAATGCGCCTTAATGTAAAGGAGTTCCTCAAGGCTATTGTTCTCCTGTTGAGAACAATAGTCCCGAGGAACTCCTTTACGTTGAGCAGTATTATAAATAATATACGGGCCTATTTCTCGCTTCTAAGCTGGTAAAGTCTGGCAACATCTATCTTTGACCTAATGGAATGCGGAAGCTAGGAAATTAATCGTTGGATTTTCCACGGACCTTTAATCACACGCGGCTATTGAATGACCGGCTGACAACGCGAACAATCGGGGAACGGCCACAAGAGTGATCGACAGGCATGATTATACATGTAAACCGCAAAGCTCTGTCACATTACATGATTTCCGCATTCCATTAGGTCGAAGTTAGATGTTGCCAGACTTTAGTTTGGGTACATATACTGTCCAACATGTCCAATGATCCTTTGTATCTTGCGCAAACAAGGCCAATTTCCCGTGTACATGTATTTTCTAATTATTACAAATAAATGTCACCATGGTTTGGGGTCTTAAATATATACCGAATAAGCCTTGAAGTGGAATTTAGAAAAAAATGTGACAAAAATTCGACAGTTTACGGCGGGCATTGTGCCTGATTCAACTAAGTAATAATCGTTCAGTGCTGTTGACGTATAAATCTTGTTTACACTACATAAAAGTCTGGGCTCAGCACGGGCTTTTTGCCGTGTCTAAATAAAGCCCGGGCTTTTAAAACCCATAATGCTGAAAAAGCCCGGGCTTCAAAAGTCCGGGCTTTTTCAGACTGGTGTAACCAAGGCTATAGTGAGGTTTTGTTTTCTCCTGCCTCCACAGCAGTTGAAAACATAACCTGGAGAAGTCGACTTACCAATTCTAAAAGGACAGCTGATGGTCTTCTGATCAGCTTGCTGAGCAACAAGAAAGATTATCCAAAAAATGTGAGAGAACCTCATGGTCACATGTCAGTGCCTTTCTGTGAATACAGAACTATACGCACGAATCGCACATTTCGGGGACCGTCGAATGCATCGATTACATTTCGTCACGATTGGGTGATGCTGCACGATGTATACATGTATCCTGTTGCGTATTGACGCGAGCTTTGCAAATTTAACTGCCTGGTGAATAAACCACTTTCAATTTCAACTCCCATGCAATAGTATGCCCAGCCAGGAAAAACAATAATCATTCCGAAAGTCCGTTCCCGAAGGTCTGTATTTTATGACGTGTGTTAGTCTATCAGGCTGGTGAAACATCGGCATCCGGCTGAAATACACAAACGTGCTCGCCATGGCCTGTTGGTTCGCATGCCTCTGTCAGCTAGTTTTGAATGTAAATATTTTAATAGTACTTTGTCTCCGGAATAGGGGGCAGTGCCATGCAGTGTTTTACAGGTTTCTTCCAAGGCATTTGATTTGTCCGCTGAGACTGAGGGCGAATACGGACTGACGGTATTGGAATAGGACTGAGGGTAGGGGACGGGCATCCTGTGTAGATGTATATCAGAGGTTTAGCGCTCGCTCCCTTCGTCACCGTGCACAAACCTTCATGCTTGCGAGTTTGGGAGCAGGATTAAGAAGGCTTCTTGTCTTTAAGCTTGTGAGTTTGGGAGCGGGATTAAGAAGGCTTCTTGTCTTTAAGCTTGTGAGTTTGGGAGCGGGATTAAGAAGGCTTCTTGTCTTTAAGCTTGTGA
>NMRB01004573.1:15403-25961 GCA_002633025.1 Notospermus geniculatus
GCCTACTTTGCGTTAATTTATCGCATTCTCTGCGTCAAAGAGAAGAGACGCTACGTACCGGAAGTCGTCAAAACGCACGAAAACGCAGGGCCTGCGTTTTGAAAACGCAGGACGTGCGTTCACACGGCGTCAACTATGCGCTAAATAGTGCGCTTGTCGGCGTTTTCAAAACGCGCTAGTTGACGCCGTACTCGGCGCTCGTGTGAGACGGCCTTTAAAGGCCGTCTCACACGAGCGTTTTATCCGGCGTTTAGGCCGTGCGCCTAGGGGCGTTTATGAAACGCCGAAATGAGCGCAGGGTTGACGCACTGCGTGCGCCAACTCTGCGTTTGTAAACGCAGACCCCTTGGTGAACGCATTGATTTTCAACATGTCCAAAACTTTTTCGAAAACGCAGAGGAGTGCGTCTATTGACGCAAACGCTGCGTTTAAGAACGCATGAAAACGCATGAGAACGCACGAGAACGCATGAAAACGCATGAGAACGCATGAAAACGCAGCGTTTGTAAACGCACTGCGCGTTTACAAACGCCTACTTTGCGTTAATTTATCGCATTCTCTGCGTCAAAGAGAAGAGACGCTACGTACCGGAAGTCGTCAAAACGCACGAAAACGCAGGGCCTGCGTTTTGAAAACGCAGGACGTGCGTTCACACGGCGTCAACTATGCGCTAAATAGTGCGCTTGTCGGCGTTTTCAAAACGCGCTAGTTGACGCCGTACTCGGCGCTCGTGTGAGACGGCCTTCAGGCCCGTTTCCACTAGAGCGTTTTACGCCGCGTGATGCGTCAAATCTTTTGTTATTTTCCGCCGCTCTGCTTCCAAACAATGGGCGAAGCGTCAAAACGCAGCGTAAAACGCTCAGGTGGAAACGGGCCTTTAGCTCTTTCCCGTTGCACACAATGCGCCGCTTTCGATTTATCTGAATTTCTCACACTGTCGCCGCTAACAGGACAGGACATTCCTCTTTCAGTCAACATGTCTGACGACAGACTGGCTCAGGTCCCGGACACCCTCCTTAGGAGCACCGTGGAAAATCTGCGGTGCCAGCCGCTCTTTCTAGTCGTAGACCGCCTGAAAGATGTCGGGCGTATAGCACACGTGGCTGGAAACGCCTCGGCGAAGAACTCCAACACTTTTACAAACGTTAAAAACATTCAATTCAAGTTGATAAAAATATGCGATGCATTGAGCTTGGTGTTGCAAAGTTTCCGTACTGGATCCAATGACATTTGCCAGGCCGTAAAACTGAGCATTTTATACATAATGGACGGATTCCCGGACATGGCAGTCAGCAAGATGGACACCTTGCAGTTGACGGTCAAGGGCATGCTTGACAAGGTCAACGCTGTCTCTTCTCTACTTGCGGTAACCAAACAGGAGCTCGGAGCGGCGCGGAATGACATCATCAACATCAAACAGGAAATGACGTCAGAAATTGAACTTTGTTTTTTGACGTTGGAAGCGGCCGACACGCAGTTGAAGCTCTTAAAGGAGTACGCTGACGATATGCGCCCTGTTGTGGAGGGGTGGTTGCTTGAATACCAAGTGGAGGTGTTGCCAAAGTTGAAGCGAAACGCGCAGGCAGCAAAGAAACTTAGCAAAAGCAAACAGGCCGAGTTCTGGAGCAGGTTACAAGAGGAGGAAGGACTTGTACAATACTTTGCAAGGTACGTGACGATTTCTGGTGTCACCTCATAGCAGGTAAATCCTCGGGTAATTCACTATAAAAATATCTTCCGAACTTCGCCTCCAGCAAATGAGGCAAGGGACAAATTCGTGTGAAATGCGAAAGAAACCTTCGCTTTTTGAGTCATCGAAATACGCATGCAGCGTTGTTCACATGAGACATAGTCTGTATTGCCGTATTGTTTAGAAAGTTGATAATTTTGCTGAATCTTCAGATGGGAGGCGCTTGCGTTACTGTGCGAAGATTACAACAGGAGCCTCTCGAAGTGTCGAAATATGGTTGATTTGTACTATACGAGTAACCCACTACCGAATGAGGCGATCAAACAGGCCTGGGCAGACGCTGATGGGTTGCCGATAACGGACGGGAGGTTCAAAACTCTGCTGCTCAGACGCAAGGGAGTGAAAGTGCCGGCGTCTAATGTTGTAGTACCATCACCATCGCTGCCGATTGTGGTCTCCCAAAGTCAGGTGTCGGTACATGGTAATGACAGTCAGGATGAAATTATGGACTTCGCTGCGGAGCCGAGGAGAAAGAGGTCAAACCAAGGTAATGCAGCATGGGTGTCCCCCCATAAGTCCGACACTTCACAAGTCCGACATCCCAAAAGTTCGAAGTATCATAAGTCCGACAATGGAAAAATCACTTCAAAAATGTACCACAATTCCGAAGCACCACAAGTCCGACATCCCACAAGTCCGACGTCTAGAGAAAGGTATCATAAGTCCGACGTTCAGAGAAAGGTATCATAAGTCCGAAGTACCATAAGTCCGACATCCCATAAGTCCGACAAGAAGGGGTTGGGAGTTCGGACTTATAGTACTTCGGACTTGTGGGTTGTCGGACTTGTGGTACTTTGGATTTGTGGGATGTCGGAGTTGCGGGACGTCGGATTTGTGAGATGTCGGACTTGTGGGATGTCGGATTTGTGGGACGTCGGACTTGTGGGATGTCGGACTTGTGGGGGGAAATCGCAGCATGCCGCCTGAGGAAAACGGTGGTTATTGATGCTCGCTCCTCCGTCACCGCCGCGGGCGGGGTGTGGTGACGATGGAACAAGCGCCAAGAACCTCTGGTATTCTAGGATGAGGTAAGGTGACAATGGGAAGAATCTAGGCCTACCTGCCGCCCGTAGCCTTTTTGAAACGGAATGATAGTTTTCCTACCGCACTGAGGTAGACTCGGGACCCAGTCGTTGTGTCGCTCCGGCCGCCGCACTACACTCGTTTGTGGAGTGTAGTGCGGCGGTCGGAGCGACACAACGAGTCGACTGGGTATGTATCCTGATGTATCCTTATGTATCCTGATCAGTCTACCATCCTATCTTGATCTCTATCAATGTATATGTACCGGCGGAAGAAGCACCTGTACATCTCGGGAACCATACGACATTTACAATGTCATCTTGTTACTTTCCAGATCGACCCATTTCACGCATCACCAAGCGGGTCACCAAGACATTTTCTAACCTAAAACCAGTGCAGAGTCGCCTCTGTGGCTTAGCTTTTCTTGGATCTATTTGTGGAGCGAGTCGCCGAAATACACACGGCGATCGCTTTCGAAAAGTGCAGGGGTGTGCGGCCAGAGTAAATCCAGATGGAAAGAAAAACGCTTGTAAAAGTTTATTGCGATATCTTCACGAAAATTTTGCTATCAGCATGAAACGCGGCTCAGCAGATGTCGAGTCATCTTTGAGGAGATTGTCACAGAGCCTAACAGAGGATGCGATGAAGAACGTCAATATTCGTGCTGTCTCGAAAGCTTTAAAGAAGCTGAGAGAGAGCGCCAACAACTTACTGGAAAACGCGAACAATTTTGTAACAAAGGTGGGGAGAGATTTAGGGGACAGTCCCAAGTATGTTATAGCAGAGTCCGACGTGGACGAACTGACGAGTTTAAGATTGGATATTGAACGTGTAGTGACGGTCGTTGCGGGCTGGCTTCAACACATCGAAAACTGCGCGAAGAAGCTAGCAGACGTGAAGAAGATGTCACCAAATGATGCGAATTACATCGTCGCCGTCTCCGCTGTCAGACGGTAAGAATGGCCCTTGGGATTGTGTGGGAGCATGGGTGTTTGAAGCAAAAGCGATACGCAACATTAGAGTGGGTTTAATTATCTAAGACGGAGCTAGTACTTCAATCGACCATGCCCCCTCCGGTCAAAGTTAAAATGGCGACACAGCCCTTACCTTCAGAGGGAAGAACTTCTTCATCCATTGCCTTCCATTCTTGCGTTGACCACCGAGATAAAATCCACTTGTGATTCGAAGAGGTTTCCCGACTGCAGTCTATTAACTGATGTTCTTCTTTCCTTTTTTGCACCAACAGCGACTGCGTCATCCTCAGAGATATGCTGATCAAGCAGAAGACATTTGACGATGTGAAGCCGTCAGAAGCGGAACCCGAGGATCAACCGGGCCCATCCACGAACCTGTCCATGCAGCGTTCAGACTAATAGCGTACACCCCGGAAGACTTCCGCGCCTGCACCAAGCACCACCGACGGAAGGACGAATTTGCCCTCACTGTGGTCAACCTGGTATTGGGCATATTCATGTCTGCCGAGGGCGCCTTGACTAACCAACACCTCAAGCATGTCAAGGATGTGGAAACACTAGTCATTACCAAATGATCACCTAAAGCACAGAACTTTTCTTTACAGTTCCCATTTCGAAATTCTTCGCTAAACAATGGCAAAATTTGCCCTAGTTCAACGACTTTTCTTTAGTTTCCTCCAAGTTAACAAATTTCGTACTTACCACTGTGCGTCCAAACAGCCATCACTGATTTGGCAACCCTCTTGAGCCGACTGAACAAAACGCTCAGCTGAAAAAATGACCAAGGCGAGTGAAAGGACTGTCAACAGTTTTCACCGACCATGAAATTGGAAGAGAAGAAGCCAGTGCATCTCCGCACCCATTGTCTACACAACTGCACCCTTCCTTCCACTTGGTTCATTAAAGCGCCCATACACGATCAATATTATTGCACAATATGGGGCCCAAAATAGGGGCATGTGCTTCTGGCATGAGGGGTAGAAGAAAGATTGGCAATAAAAATGCCCATTTTGATCCTCATATTGTGCAATAACATTGCACGTGCTTTATGGGAGGGTACGGCCGTAAAAGACCTGAGATTCTCAGGATGGAGTCAGTGTAGAGTCTTGTAATATACTGTACACGTACCATACACCAAATGATATGCACTAAATCAATTTATACCAAATGCGTCATACCTGTATATGCCATGGTGTATGAAATTTTGGGTACGGGCTGTAGGGCCTACATGGGATTATAATCCATTTATATCAGCAACAGCAATGTGGTATCTGATATATGTAATACATGTACTATTAATGGCATGATCATCAAAGCTTCTGCAGGACTGGTTTCCAATCTTTTCACAATGTAATAGCCATAGAGATGGAAGATGGCACCAGGTAACATACAGATCTCCAAGCAGAAGTAGGCTTTGTGAAAAGGGTTGTTGATATCATCATAAAGGAATCAAGCATAAAGGTTCAACTTACAAATTTAGCATTTTACAAATATGGACAGTATCCCTTTAAACCTCAACAGATTTTCATACCGACTCTTTCACAGAATGGCAAGATCCTTCTGCATGTTTAGTGCAAATTTTGTTGAATTATATTTGATCTTATGATACAACAGGACTGAATTAATGAGAACCCCACGAACGATGATGTGGCAGGGTCATCTGTGTACATTTGAACAGGCTTACATACATATAGGCCTGTATTTTAGAATGCTCCTCAACGTAAAGGAGTTCCTCAAGGCTATTGTTCTCCTGTTGAGAACAACAGCCTTGAGGAGCATTCTAAAATATGGGCCGAAAACATGGAACACTAATGACGCTGAAAATAGCTATGTTATCCACAGAAATGGAATTCAAGGCATCAAGTACCCTACCACCACAGAAAAAGTTGAAGCTCGTCCTATTACATAAAGCCAAAATTCAGGCAGTGAGACATCTGGTGGCAAAACAGGAAGTGTATCCCTCAGTTACTTCATCGTTCACAGTTAAACCTTTTATGTTGATTCCTTTATGATATGACCAATGAAATAGGAGCTGTCAGAGAGTTGACCAATAGGTGTCACCACGGCCCAGTTCAATGCATATCGCGGACCCATTCATTCCTAATTGAGCACCAATCAACCAAGAGAAGTTTCTTTTTGTGTTGGTCCCCTATAACTGTGCTGCCATCTTTTGGCAATATGCTCAGCTGACTGCTCCTAATACATGGCATAATTGTAATGAAAGACTGATGAAAATAACGACAAAACAATGTCAATTTATACTCAATATGTACAGAGCTTATGTTATTGGAGTACTTTACAAAAATGTACAGGAGTTCAGCAAATATTCTGCATATTACACTGCAGGACAATATATTGCATCTTAAGTCAAAGTTTGAGGTGGTCGAAGGTGTTATTTGTTAGGCCATCCATAAGAGAAGAGGGAAGGGTGTGGTTCGCAGGGAGCTGAGAAGAACTGTAGAACATCCTAATACACAGTGGAATCTCCCTTAAGGCCCCGATTACATAGAGCTATACGCTATTCGGTATTCTAGGCACGTTTCGTAGGGCACACGTATAGTTTGAATCGAGCAAGGTTATTTCCATGAGTGGTTTACATAAGACTAAACTATTCTGAGGGCACGCTATTCGCTTTTTGTTCGTATTGTGCATGTCCAATTTTGTAGCGTATACCGAATAGCGTATAGCTCTATGTAATCGGGGCCTAAGGGATACCTCTGCCAGGACACCTACGTATTATGGACAGGACAGTTGAGCCCCCAGTTGGTCATGTCTGTTTATTTTGACCTCAGTATTTAGAACACCTGTCAATTACAGACAGGATCGGGCTGTCCCAATGGTATCCCCAATAGAGGCTTTGCATTTGACGTCACAAGCCGCCATGCTGGAGTACACATGCTGCAGAGGCGCAGCGAAATGAGCCGTGCATGCTCCAATGACGTTACATCAAACGATGGCGTGGCGCACTTCACGCAAGTCACATTACGGTCGGCTCACACCTCTGCACCTAATATGTACTCCAGGATGACGTCATTGCAAAGCCTCTACAGAGAGGTTCCACTGTACACACGGTGGGAACCCTATCAGATTCCTTGAGTTGATGGGATACACCGTCAAGCCAGTGATATCACCACTGAACTGGCAGCAGCAAAATGAATTTATCACATGATCAGAAATACTTCTGTCGTCAAAAAGTGTTGACCTCTCTCAAAATACCGAAGGGGACGTCAGTGTAGGCTACCTTTTTTCAACACGACATCACACAAGACACTGGGTCGTATTTTAGAACGTTCCTTAAGGTTAAGGTCGACATTAAGTCTATTGTAAAACCATCGAGAACAATAGATTTAAGGTGGACCTAATAATGTTAAGGAACGTTCTAAAATACGGCCCACTGTCTTGTGAGCAACCCCCTTGACTGCGAAACACTGCACGTCACGACCAAGAAGGTTAGTGACTTCCCATCCATTTCTTGAGAGCATAGAGAAAGGGGTTGGAGAGAATCCAAGACAAGGTGATAGCCGTACCAGAAGCAGGGTCCATAATTTTGACCTCCAGGGCATTCACCCCCTCCACAGCTACGAGCATCCCAAGACAGACAACAACACCACTTACCAACTCAAACTCGACTTCAGATAAACGTTATACTCAGGCAACAATTCTACACGCCAAGTTCTACCAAAATCATCCAAAGATACACTTGTTAATCATGGCAATATGGAATCATGGGCTAAATGTCATTATATGCAGTAATTTACAACCTATTCATCAGTGATTATCTTATATTTAGGGTTCAATCTTGCTTTCAAGAAAATATAGAACCCACAATTTCAGTTAATTCTTAGCTCTTTCAGTACCACTTGCAATTTCGTTTACCAGTAACTGATATGCCTACTAAGGGCCGTATTCACAGGTCACACTTTATCCTAAAGTATAGCTTAAGTTAAACTTTCTCAATGCTTGAAGCATTGAGACAAGTAAGACTTTAATGAAAGTGTGACCCGTGAATACGGCCCTAAGTCCCGAAACCCTGTCACACGTGTCTTCATTGGAAAGTGCTCACAGAGAGCTTTCCACTGAATACCAATGTGATGGCTTTTAGCCACCATTCAAATATTTTGTATTTTAATTATTGGCAAAATTGACCTTAGCAATGAAAGGGTTAACACAGTGACTGAGCAGGTATGGCTCACAATGACAGATACTAGCACACCTGTGTGACCTTCCACAGCAAAACCAGGCGCATGGCACTCTTAGCTTGCCAGATTGAAACCAAATGTTTGTCAGTTTCAATACTGTCTGTTTATTATGAAGTACAAAATGATCTGTTTCTTCCATTCTCTCCTGGTGTCATCTTAGTTCGTTGAGGCTCACCTTCTGAGCGACGTGAGACTGGTTTTGCCAGAACAGGTCACATATCTCATAAGCCCAGGCATTGCATTGAAGATTTTAGTCCCATTACATCTTTTGATAAGCACACGAGGAGTAGACAGAAGTCTTTGGTAGTTCAATATTGCATCAAGAGCTGAGCACCTATTACAGTATTATTGTCTCCATAAACGAAGAATACCACCCTCTCTATCGCATAAAGACTGCAGGGCTCGAAAAGTAGCTGTTTTCATCACCATTGGCTACAGGATTTTCCCATTTGGCTATGAAGGATTTTGTCAACTTTGCCATTTGGCTACAAAAATTCCTTGATTTTCATCATTTTAATCGCCGTAAGTCCTTTCTATTTCCATTGGCAGTATCTCAATCATTGATATTTGGCTATGAAAATTTGTAGACATTTAGCCAAACGGCTACCTTTGAACAACTGATCTTTTCGAGCACTGGACTGTGGGCCCGAACAGGAATTGAACCTGCAACCTAAAGGGTGACAGATGCTGCTGTTTCCACTGCCCCACTCTGGCAGCCCTCTTGTGTACATTGAAAACATGCACTGGGTCATTCAAAATTGCCTGATTGGCAGAAACGAAATTGTCCAAGCACGAAGTTAACACGAAACGAGAAACACTGATTCCTTCCACACTTACAGTACGGTGCACAACTGACCTCCCTTCCGCATCGCAACGTACCATCCGTGTACCACATGCAGCGTCGTGCGCGTACCGTCCTCGTATCGTGCGCACCGCCGTGGAAGGCACGCAGTGAAGACGCAATGTCATTCGCCCGTGATGCGCGGACGTCATGCAGAAGACACGCGTGACTTACCCGTACCATACGCAATGAACTGAAGTGTACCTTCCACGTGACATACACGTAAGGTATGAGGATAAAGGTAGGTCAGTTGTGCTCCGTACTGTAGCTTGCATGCAATACAGCCAGAATACTCCACCCCGAGTGTTTGTACTCATCCGCTGAAATCGCTGCACGCACAACCACTGCAACGCTTCGAAGGCCATTTGAAGTTGAGTCAATAGTTGTTGTGAGGCGAAGATAACACAATCACCATCCAATAAATAATCCGCTTGCATCAGAATCGAATTCAGGTTGCGAGGTATCAAAGGACACGGGCCAAATTCCAAGATTTGACACGTATGTCCCCGCTGTTTTCACTATGAGGTACAGGGATTCTTCCTGATCGCTCCTTCAGTCTCTACATCTGGAGTTGGGAGTGCAATGACAAACAGAGCCAGCACGAAGAACCTCTAACATTCTCAGTATGCGCTGCTAGGTCCAATTAAACAACAATCAGGGTACAGAAATGAATACTTTCATCTGTAAACTAGAAACAGATTAACTTTGACTTTGAATTGAAAAGAATTCCAAAACCTAATACATCTCATTCCACGATTCCATGCAGTTGTTGGTTGCATACGACCAACATTTTCTCCTCCCTATGTAAATCTCTTGTCTCATCAAGAGGTAGGTATACAGTTCTAACACAACAGCACTGAACAGACGAAAACTCGTACAAAAATATCGCGTCTAAAAACTAATTAAGTTAAATATTCATCAAACTCATCAGAATGCAATATCAAGATTGACAGGTTCGGCAAAAATCTGACCTTGAAAGCTTGCACGATGGCGATTTTCAGTGCTGAGATGTGCCAAGGAAACAGATAGATCAAAGGGATACGTTTATAGTCCGACACAACCTGGAGGTCGACCAACAGAATGCGGTTTGTGGTTAGGCCAAAAAAATAAAGTATTTGTTTCTTGTCAGCGCCCGCGTCATTCCCAGGCCCTCCGCATCGAAATTTTTTTTTCTCACCAATTTCAAATTTTCCCACTGCTTACGCAGCGCCTTCTATACAATGCACAGAAATGCTTCATCACTTGAAATCATCTTTATTTTTCATGAAATCTGTGCTTTAAACATGTAGAGAGATAGTTTGCTGGCGGTATTTCCCCCATCCATGAAGAAAACGGAAAAAAAATTATTTGAAAAAAAAAATTTCGCATGCCCGCATCAACTTTTGCTGAGTTCCTGGACAAGAAACAGACAATATTTTTTTTTGGCCTTAGAGTGACACAATTGCAGTTACATATGCATGTTATACTGTAGTGAATAAGATGAATGGGGTTAATAATAAACATTGGTCTATACACTGTTCTCAGCCAGTAGTGATCAAAATTGAATGTTCCATTTCCTCACTTCCACATTCCATTGGTCCACCTCTAGGTTTTGTCGGACTATAATTCAAATTATTTTCGACAATACCCCATAAAATTGTGATTTTTTCGGTACAATCTACTGATTTAAATCTGCGTTGTACTGAAGATGTTGAAGTGCTCATATTTCCTATTCTACATGGTGTGATAAGGAGAGGGGGTGTTTGTCCCTTCGCACGGTGAGAAAAGGCTC
>NMRB01004574.1:0-17172 GCA_002633025.1 Notospermus geniculatus
GGGATATGTTCAATGGTACCGACAGGAGGAGGAGAGATGCCCACGTGGCCGATAGCTGTGACGGTGCTATCAAGATGATGGTGTCACTCTGGAACGGCGTCCGCGGCAGTATGGATAAAGTTGTCAAGGCCAAAGTCGGGAATGTCTTAAAGACTCTCGTTGATTTTGAAGACGGTAAGGTTGATGCCAAGTACATGGATCTTGCAATTTACTTGGGCGAATTCTACGCCAGACTCTCCAAGGATATGGACGGTAGTGGAAACTCGAAGCCGAGATCTGGGTCTGGGTACAGGAATGTCGCCACGAAGCTAGTTGAGGCGTGGACCGACATGGATTCTGAGGCTTTTAAGAAGACGAAGGGGTTGATGGCGATGGTTCTGAAAACCTTCGATCTTGACATGTTTAACGCCGACGACGTCATGGCAGATTACATGGCTCTTATGGTGGGAAATTCTAGTAAAGATGATATGGTAATGTGGATGGAAAACATGCTGAAGGAATGTGGAGGTTATATGAATTATGGGAATGCTTTCTATAAGAAGATGATGGAGATGCTGAGTGGTGACAGGATGAAGGGAGGTAGGCCTACTTCAGAAGGCACTTGTGACGTTTCAGATGCCGTTACGTTGGTTACAAACGCGCTCAGTCCGCAGCCAGATGACATAAAAAACAAGATCAGGGATGGTCTGAAGGTGGTGTATGGCTTCAGTAAAGGGAAGGTGGATCCTAAGTACATGGCGCTTGCGATGGCGATGAAGGACTACATGGACGGGTTCATGGTTGACGCCGGCGCGGAACCCAAACCAGAACCTGGAAAGGGAACGAGTATGAGGGATATTGCGGAGAGGATAATCGACTCGTACATGGACAAGACGACAGATGTTCGCAAGAAATTGGTCGAAACGGTCCGTGAGGTTTTAAAGGCATTCAATATGAGTATGTACGATGCTGACACTCTTCTCAGGGAGTACGAGCGCGTGGTACTAGGCAATTACAGCAAGGACGCTGCGGTTTACTATATGGAGCAAATGCTGAAGGATTGCGGTGGTTATGACGGCTACAGCAAGGCACTCTTTAAAGAGGCCATGTCGGTGTTCCCTGCCCCTGTTAGGAAGAGGACGGACGACCATGAGGGGAATGATGATCGCTGTGATATCTCTACCCTAGTCGGCCATTGGAGGCAGCTTGCAGGTAAAATGGATGCTGCCGATAGGATGAAAGTGGGAAGAATCGTGGCGACCATCAATGGATTCAATGAGGGGAAATTTGATCCGAAATACCGGCGCCTTGTTGAGCGTCTCGCTGAGTTTGACGAGGTCATGAAAGGAGATGACGACGACGACGACGATGACGATGATGAGGAGGACAGTTATAAGAAAGCAGACGACAAGACGATTGCAGTGAGGATCTTCAAGGCAGTGGCCGATGAATCTTCCACAGAACGAAAGATTTTGAGCGAGATGACTGGCAGATTCTTAAAGGCTTTTGCTCTGGATGTTGACGAAAAGGCCGTAGCTGCGGGCATCAACGTTTTCAGAGACACATGGGCTGGTATGGAAGAGGACGCCATCGTTGGTTACATTGAGGGTTTGATAATGAACTGCGGCGGTGTTGAAGGTGCATTCGGTGCTATTATGTCCCAGGTCATGGAGGCCCTCAACCCCTCCACTGCGCTGCCTTCCGCTTCAATGTCTGGCGCTACCTGTGACGTCACTCTCTTCGTCAGCAAAGCAGCGCAGGCGATCGGTGGTAACATGCTGGACATGGGCACAAGAGTCAAGGTTTTGGGTGTATTCATGAACATCACCAGGATGCTGGAACATAAAGAAAGCGGCGATAGCATGCTCGCTAAGCAGTTTAAACAGTTTATGATGGAGCTTACCGGACGTGACGGCGGATCTAATGGAAAGGACACGAATAAAAATCAAACCCCTGAAGAGCAGCTGAGGTACATTGTCAGTCGTGTCGTCTTAGCCATTAAGGAGGAGAAGTCCGTTCATCGCAATTTCTGGACCAGGGTCGTTTTGGGAATCCTACACGATTTTGGCATCGTGAAACCACTGGAGGAGGTCAATCAGCTAATGAATGCAGTCAGAGATGCGTTGTCCGATATGAGTAGCAAAGATCTTGAGAAGTATGTGATGGGCTTGTTGGACGACTGTGGCGGTTTCGCTGGGATGTTCAATGCAACGCGGAAGAGGGTGGATGAGCTTCGCGTGCGTCGTCGTCGCCGAAGAGATGCACACTGCGACCCTTCTGTCTTGGCTTCAAAAGTCACGAGCCTGATCGACAAACTTGGCTACAAGTCGAAAATGACAACCCTTTCCATCCTTTCAAATATCACAGACATGGTGACTGGCAGATACGACAATATGACAATGAATATCACTGGTGGTAAGATGAATATCACTGGTGGTAAGATGAATTTTACTGGTGGTAAGATGATGGCAAGGGGATTCTACACCTGGGTGAAGATGTTCAGGGACAGTCAGTATGGTCGGGCACTCCTTGCTGGCGTCGTTGGAGTTCTGGACGAAGCCCCAATGCCGATTGTTGCCGAGGCGATGGCCGATCTGATGGCCGCACTCTCCATTCCCGAATGGTACAGTCCTCGCTTCATGGCTATGTACCACACCCTTACATCAGTTGTGGGAAGAAAGAGCAAAATGAGCCTAGCCCAGCATCTGTATAATGGTCTCCACCTCATGATGAATGAAGACGACCTTCGGCTCTTCTCTGGGTTGATGAAGATCATTAACAACACGATGGACCCGACCTACCAGGGACTTCTCGGAGTGCTCAAAGTACTGGACAAAGACGATGGCGATTTCCTTAGACGTATTGGAGACGGAGCCAAGCGAAGCCCTGAAGGATTTGTAAATTTTATGAAAGCTGTGGAGTTGATTGTTATGAAGGAGGAAACCGTCCGCGGTAGCATGCTGAAACAGACCCTGACGATGCTGTACCATCTGCCTGGAGACAACAGCGAGACCGTCCGAGAGATGGTGTATTTCATCCTTTTCTCAAACGGCTCGAATTCGACTGACCGGCAATGCAGGAGGGGTGATAACCAGGGTGGTAGAATGGTTAGGGGTGGTGACAGGGGTGGCCGCGACAGGGAACCCGGTTCGAAAGGTGGTGATCGTGGGCGGGGAACTTGTGGTGGTAACGAGCCAGACGACATGCTGGCAAAGTTGCTCCACACTTTGGTGGGTAGTAACGAAAATATCCTGAAACAAGTTATTGGTGAAATCATGGGTGGTAAGAGTAGTGGTGATTATGATAGTTTGGCTGAGAGAATCAAAGACCAAATGAAGTAAGAGCAATGCTAAGTGCAGAAAGGTGAACAACCATCATCACGGAGGTTAAAGCCTTGTTCACACTGCAGGCGCGGTGCGATGCGGAATTTTTCGCGCCTGATTGTTTCCACTGTTAAGCTTATAGCTGTTCACACTTGCGGTGCGACGCGATGCGGTAAGAAGCGGTAGGACGCGACGGGCGATTTCCACCGCCCCCGATCGTTCCTGCAGTATTTTTTCCGCGTCGAATGAAAATCTTCATTTTACCATGGTAATTCTGGACGGTAAATGACAGTTTACCATGGTATAATTGGCTTGCACCATGGTAAAACTTCTTTCACCATGGTAAACTGTCATTTACCGTCCAGAATTACCATTCACCATGGTAAAATGGAGAATATTTTTTCATAAGGGATCGCCTGCCGAGTGAGGATGGAGAATATTTTTTCATAAGGGATCGCCTGCCGAGTGAGGATACCGGCATATCTGGCACAATTTGAATGACATGAATGATGTCACTTCCGCTAATCATGACCATCGCACGCAACCGCGTCGCGCCGCTCTATTTCAAAACTGACGCCGCTTGGCGATTTTTTCCAACGCATCGCACCACATCGCACCGCGCCGCCAGTGTAAACAAGGCCTTAGTAAAGACTACCTATTAGTAGGCCTATTGTCGCAGGGATTTTGTGTAATATCAAATGGCGTGATCATAAATTGTGTATCACTTTGACTGGCGTGAAAATTAGTGAAATTTCGATATGTAACATTTGCTTATTAATACGGTCTATTTTGGTGTCATGGTGTTGTTTACAGATTTCGATCTATGCAACAGTTGCTTGCTGTCATAATCACGGCGATTAGTGTCAAACAGTTGATCTATTTTTGTGTCATAACTGATCGCAAACTTTGCATACGGTACCGTTTGATTTATGACTGTTAGGAAATTGAAAAGGCTGGTTAATTTCACGATCTGATTTCCTAGGCATTCTGTTGACGATGTTTTGGAGATTTTTTCAACCGTACTCATCCATTGAGATTATTAGCATACCGGTAATAAACAATTTTAGATCCCTAATCGTCGCTTCTTTCTTAGCATATATTTTTGAGCATTTGAATGGCGGAATGAGCTGCAAGGAAAGTGAAGTCCGTACTGCCATCGTGTCGATCTATCAGCCAGCGTTTCCCTCACAAGGCAAACACTGACATATGGAAACACTGGCAGATGTTACACCGAGCACGCGTTTCAGATGATGCCGGTGTAATATGTATAAGGCCCAGGCTACAATGAGTGGTTATCTCTTGCGAGGGTCCTGGTCCCGCCCTCCACAAAGGCGATATTTAAGATGGCCCTTTGGATGTGGTACAGCAGGAACTGGTGTAAAAGGAATGGATGTCTAGGTTGCCATCCTTCATAAAACGGAAACATTACATTGTCCGTAGACAAAATGTCGTAGGCCTATTTGGCAAGGTCCACTGGGCGTGGTTCAGACGATGCGGGTGTAATAGGAGTTGATGTCTCTAGGTAGGAAACTTCTCCAGCCCTTCAAAAAAGGCAGTAGGCCTATAGGCACAAGATACTCTCTATCCGGAACTTTAAGACCAGACAATGAGGAACTTCTAGGCCCGCCCAAATGGCATTCACCCTAGTAAAAAGCCTATTGTACAATTTGGTCAATCAACCCCAAGCTCTACTCGACGGCGCTGAAGTGAATTGTTGATGAACATGAATTGACTGGCATTCTGGTCTTAAAGTTCCGGAGATAGAGTATATTGGGTCATATGAATAGACTATGCTTTTTACTTGACTTTTATAATACATACGCACTAGGCAATGCTGTAGTAAAAGGGTTTTTTGCTAGTCTTCATTCATATGACGTATTGGCCAGGTCCACTTCGTCTTAGATAATGGTGGTGTAATAGGAGTTCATAAGGGCAAATTTAATGATTGTCCATTGTCTAAAAGTACTTTTCTTCCTGCAGCCTAAATCTTGGGAGTGGAGTAGGGCCTATACATACAAGGTATGGTATCATACCAAGAATGAGGCAGCCTATTTCTCCGTTATTGAATACAGCACATCATGACAACTGATTGGTGTATGGGGAGATATTTTTGACTGACAATAAATTTTATTCAGGCAAACATATTTTTTGACTGTGGAAGTCCCCACTGATGCTCCGGTTTTCTCCTACATCTCAGTAAGCAACAAAAGGTCAAATCTAAAGAGTTCTTACATAAATATATAAAGTGTATTACAAAGTAACAAAAGAGCATATATAATGAAAGTATAAAAATATTTTATTTATGAAAAAGTTAACAACCTGAACAGCATTTTCATCACTTGTGCCAAAAACGGACACCAAACAATGAATGGTATAACTCCAGTTGAACCTTTCTAATACAGATACATGTACCACAGGGAAAGACAGAGTCTCCATTATTGGGAGTGTCCTGATAACAGAGGTACAAATGCAGTGGAACCTCTCTATTAAGGACACCTTCGGGACTGGTAGTTGCTGCCCTTAATTGAGAGGTGTCCTGATTACAGAGGTCAAAATGAACAGAAATGACCAATTTGGGCTGAACTTATGCGTCCTGAATAGAGAGGTGTCCTCCTGGCAGAGGTGTTCGCTAAGGGACGTTCCACTGTACATACATGTATGAATACATGGCCAATTTTGGACTGAAGTCAAGTGTTTCCAATAGAGAGGGGTCCTCCTGGCAGAGGTGTCTACTAAGGGAGGTTCCACTTAACAAAATACGTGGCATTTTGAAAGGCAATGCCTAATGAACTACAGTGAAATATGCCGAGGAAAGCAACTCCACTACCCCTCTAACGTCTCTAGGGAAACAAGTTTATTGAAGTGACATTGCATTTTGGAAGGCGGCACCTAATGAACTACAGTGAAATATGTTGAAAGTAGTTCTTCTCCCTCCTCTATGTCTCTCAGGGAAATCAACAGCACAATTCTTGTGGTCCTGAAAAAACAATCAAGTATCATCAAGTTAAAGCTGAACTGCATGAACGAAAAGCCCCCATGCGACGAGCAAGAGAAATGCTAATGCCCTGCAAACACCTCAAACGAAGGCTCAGAACATGATAGACCCCACGAGGCCGCCACCTTATTTGTCTTCGAGCTCTCGAGGTGTCAACATCCTCTGGTGAGCTCCTGCTGAACACTTTTTTTGAAAGAAAAACGTTCGACCCAGCTGGGAATCGAACCCACGCCCTGTTATCTTTTCTCCACCGTCTTCCCCATTCGGCCACCGAACTTGTTGGTAGGCTTCCTCTGTTTTCTCTTATTCATAGTATTATTACGCAAGTCGAAGGCCTACGTCTATGACAAACACAAATCATGTCCTTGTCAGCTGGCTCGTTGGCCGAGTGGATAGAGTGGTGGCTTATAAATCAGAAGGTCGACGGTTTCGAATCCCGTCTAAATGACTATAATTTTTTTTCTTTGAGTAGTGTAGGAGGTATCCGGAGATGTTGACAGCTCTGTTGCCCAAAGACAAATAAGGTGGCGCCCTCCTGGCCTCGTTGGGTCTATCATGTTCTGAGCCTTCGTTTGAGGTGTTTGCAGGGCGTTAGCATTTCTCTTGCTCGTCGCATGGGGGCTTTTCGTTCGTGCAGTTCAGCTTTAATAATCTACTTTTTGAAACATTAAAAGATTTGTAGACTTTTTGCTCATGAGAATGTCATTTTTGTAACTTGCATACCTTTCTTGGTGATCTTGTGTCGATGGACTGTAGTAGATATTGGGTATATACTTTCTCAGTTCAAATGGGAAGTCATTGGGAAGGTCGTATTCTTGGTAGGCAACATTGGCAGGGTAGCCTAAAAATATAACAACAAAATTAGAATAGTATCACTACAGGTCACCAGGAGGATCTGATACTTTCGTTTTGCCAAGCACCGGCAAGGGGCCTTGATAGCCTAGTGGTTATCACGTCCGCTTAGCAAGCGGCACGTCACAGGTTTTAATCTCATGCCATATGGGATTAATAATCATCCCTGGCTATCCTATCTGTCACATGGGACAGTAAGCTGTGGTGCCTTGTACCTTGTGCCTTTGCAAGGGCAAGTAATAGACTCCATCCAAGTAAGGAACATGAGTAGCTTCTTACCAGGGCCAATAATGTCTTAGCTTCAGCGCTGACAGAAAAATTCTGATGCAATGATACAATTATACTGGCGACTTCAAGTTTTTAGACCGTTACGTCTAAGAGCCCCATAGAGCTATGGTACAGGGACATGCCCTCACCTGAAGTTTGGTTGTTGACGTATTGACCAATAGCCATTGGATTAATGGTGTTTTCAGTCAACCAGGTTTGGTCGCACAGCATGTAGGGGCCGATTCGGTCACGATTTGAGCAAGACCTGAAAAGAAGACTGCGAATTAGAATCACATTTTGAAGAAATATAACATGTATAAATACAAGAAATACATGTAAATGTATTGTTAACCTAAAGTTAAACTTTCGGGTTTAGAGTCTGATATCAACAACGGCAGAGGTATCATCCCACTTTAAACTTTAACCCCAGTCTATCCTGAAACCTTTTAGTCGAACTCAGATGAGCTGTTCATTCAGTGCAACAGTCTGAATTAACTGCAGTCCCAGAGATGTACTCAGCAAAATATAAGTGGTGGGCGCTACTTTTCTGACACTCATCAGTCCCTCCTCCCAAGAAGAAGTACACTACACGTAGGCAAAATGGCCACATTATTTTAGGCAATGTGGGCAAAGGCGAAACCGTATAAAACGAGTTATAAGTAGGCCTACAAGGACTCGTGGTATTAGGTGCCAAGCTGGGTGTCATTGCATTGAGATTGTAAAATGGCCAAATAAGTCATATCTACATCCATTATTCCAGTTTCGTCTCTGGGGTTCCTTGGGCATGCTTTGGTGCACCCAAGGTGCCATACCACCCAGGTCATGCAACCCTGCCAGAGTCTACATGTCCTGCGGCGTCTACCTTGGCGACTGAAGTCGTATCTTTATACCTGTAAATGACTTTAGAGATGCCTTTATCATTGCCGTCTATTAACACCCCGTCAATGCATCGAAAGATGAAGGGGTTTCCTAGTGATTGGAAAAAGATTGGCTCGGATGGGTAATACAGGGTACCTGAAATGAAGAAAATTTTGAAATTGAAGAGGGAATATAGATGCCTTGCAAATGACGTCACAAGCTGCCCTGCTGGGGGGCACATGCTGCAGAGGCGCATCGAAATGAGCTGTGCATGTCCCAATGACGTGACGTCAAACAACGGCGTGGCGTACCTCATGTCATGGTCGGCTCGCGCCTCTGCGCTCTGTGCCCTCCAGCATGGACGCCAGGCTGACGTCATTGCAAGGCCTGTAGGCTTGTAGGGAGGGAAGGAGGGAGGGGTGTGGAGGGGAGGGGACTGGGGAAGGGAGGGGAGGGGAGGGGAGGGGAGGGGACTGGGGGTGAGGAGAAGGCGGACGATTACTGGAGCATGATTGGTGCAAGAGACTCTTCTTATTCAATGGCCAAAAAGAGCGAAATGATTTCTAGCAGCCTTGTGATAATTAAGTAATTAACTGCGGGTATTCGAAAAAGCTGGACAGTGGACAATGGACAGTGGACAGTGAATTCTCCGCCGCCTGGAGAAAGCGCGCTTAGGTAAATTGGGTCATTTTCGAAATCCCTGCCTGAATTCGGAACTGTGTACCGTGAATGCGTGTTCTCTAGGCGGCGAAGAATTTACTGTCCACTGCCAAGCTTTTCGAATAGCCATTAACTGCAGCTCACCAGGGTACATTGCAACAATCCTATGCTTCAACACTCGACCACGCGTGACTTCCACCCCACGTCCTCCTCCTGTGATACGACTCTCCTTTCTTTCTATGGCGTATCCTAATTCTTCATGCATATTATTGAGATTCCTCCCTGCAACTTGTGCAAAATTCATCTTCTTGTTTTTTCTATGAACCTCTTCCGCGTTTTCCCACCGCACATCCAACGGCATTTTATCGGACTTTGATAACTTGCCAGGGATCCCTCGATCATATGAGGATGACTTGCATTCATTATCAGTATGATCTTTTGGACTCCTCAGAATGACTTGGTCAGCATCAGCACCACATTTTGAGCAAGAGTTTGGCATGAATTTATGGGTTTCATTGTGTTCTTTGGTAGCACTAAGACTATCCTCGCCATTGCGATCCCTGTCAAGAGCATTTAAGAATCGAAGAAGTTGTGTACTGGCTTCTTCATTGCTGATAATTTGGTCAGATACTGATTTGTCAACAGATCTCACCTTCCTGGAAGTAGAAATGAGTCAAGTTAGTAATAATCAATGTATTAACCCTTCCACTGCCAACAGAAGGCAGTGCCGCTGCCAATGTGCATGGCCAGTGCCACACACAACAGAACCCTCACACAGACAGTGGTGGTGGTGGGTGGTGGTGGGGTGCGGCCTGCCGCCTGGGCCACCCGCACACATGCACAGAAAGTCCGATAGTGCTTTCGATGTCTATCGGCGGTTTAGCCTAGTTATGGGAAAATGCGTTTAGGCTAACTGTTGATAGGTGCCGGTAGCACTATCCGACTTTCTGTGCGGTTGGCCCTGGTCTGCTGGTCAACTGGGTAGAACTTTACCGGTAGAATCCCTGGTCAGAAGTGGCACACTTTTAAATGGAAATCCTATTGTAGAATCGTAACAATGCGGCTTATTCCATCAATCAATGACCAGGGATTGTAAAGTCGTTCCGTCAACTGGTCAATTGGTGGTGCCTGGTGGCAGGGACAGGGTCAGCATAGTCAGGGTGGTGGCACTGCACTGGCATCAGCCATCAGCATGCATGCATGGCATGGCCATCAGCACTGCAGTCCACAGTTGTTGAGTTGGTTGGTTGGCCTGCCTACCGGTACAGCTTGTACGCGCAGCGCGGCCGGCGAAGCCGGCCGCGCGGAGCGCCTTAACACAACACGTGCCCGCGAGAGAAAAGTACCCAGAATTCATTGCAAATCTATACCATCGAATTTCATTCGAGTGGCAGAAAAATGGCCGCCCAAATCGGGACCGGGTACCAGTGGGGTACCAGTCTATGGAAGAAAAAGTGGCTCGCATGGTCGCCACCATCTTGAAATTTCAGGTCTCGTTCCATGCGTGAACAGCTCACCCGTGTACTTAAACCCAACGTACATCCTCAGCAACAAGTTGAATAATTATCTAAATCACCTTTCGAATGAAATAAAGGGTAATTTTCTGAAATGGACCTAAATCTCACATTGCGCTCCCGATCCGGCAGCAAACGCGACCGCCGCCATTTGCAATAAGGCGTTGCTAAGCAAACCACACCACGTCGCAAGACGCAACGTCATTGGTCGAGAATCCGCCCTCGTCTCACTACACAGTTTTGATCAGAATCAAATGTGACGTCAGAACCTTCCAGGGTCTTACTGCAGAGTTTTGGCGGGAGAATATGGCACTGCCGTCAGGCCTACACCCACCACCATGGCCAGGCAGCGCCCATGACTTTACCAGGACTTATTATCAAGCTAGGGGCCTGGGGGTTTCCCCCAGAAAGGGGGGGTTCGGGGGGTCTCCCCCCGACCTTGAGCTCAGTTCGGGAAAGTTCCAAATTTGGAAACGTTTCTGATTTTGGAAGCCCAGCGATTCCGATATTGGAAACGTTTCCTTTTTCGGAAGCGGTTTTCGATTCCGATATCGGAATCTTTGTAGGCCTTCTTGCACGTTAGGCCCAATCGGGATATGAAAAGCAAAAATCGGGAAGTGTTTTTTTCCACTAACAGATGGCAGCACCTGTGACCTTGTATTCCACGGCGTGAAATCTGAATTGCTGGCGTAAGTTGGCTGCAATCATCGATAATCATCTATTATCATCATCAAAAGGCTCAGTTCCGCCAGAATCTCTATCTCTTGGCTTCCAAATTCGGAAACGTTCCCGCTATATTGGAATCGAAAATAGCTTCCAAAAAAAGAAACGTTTCCAAAGTCGGAAACGCTTCCAATTTTGGAACTTTCCCGAACTGAGCTGCTGCGCGCTCACATGTCGTTGGACATTTTCATATTACAGGCTACACTACAGCATTAAACAGTAGGCCTAGGCCTACCCACACCCAAGTTGCTAGGCCTAGGCTACCTGTTCTTCAGATTAAGGACAATCCAAGGAACAAATCGATATCTGTATTGTTTCCATCGCTTGACTGCCTTTCTAAACATTTTCAAGAAACTGTCAGGAAAATTTCATTTTTGATGGGCGCAGCCATCTTGAAACACAGTTCAGTCATGACGTACCGGTAGCCTACTACCATACCCAGGATTGACTCTAAAACAGGGTCAATGAAAGGGCCTAAATAGACGGATCAAATTCAATCAAAGACAGAATATACCTTGTGTAGTTAATACTTTTTACTTAGGTGTGAAAATAGATGATAAATTGAGTTTCAATAGTATCTAGAAGTGGTACGTCATGAAAATACGAAATTCTTGGAAGGCCGGGGCTATTCGTACCGCGACGGTGCAAATAACGCCAAACCAGATGTTATTCGTACCGTGACGGTGTGAATAGTGCGCCCAATCTGAACGTCAGAGAACGATTCGTGCCAACATCGTAACTCTGACGTATATCGGACAGCGCCATATTGCTCCGTGAACTACTTTGATGAAGATCGGTTCGACAAGACTGTTCAAACTATGTATTTGAATGATCTAAGTCACCAATTAGGCATTGTGAATGTTGCTACATATAGAATGAAATGGCCAGGGCCATTGTGCTCACCTCTGTGATAAGTCTCCATGGTTAAGTGTGAAACTGTGACTCTCATGGTCAATGTTGAGGAATGACCCAGAGCAATCAAACTTGATATTTACCTCCTTCTGGATGACGTTCACAAGCACGGCAAATTTCGGCCTGATTAAACTTCCAATATGGCCGCCAGGTGGCGTAACCCGAAAATCATCAAATGTGCTATAACTCAGGAACGACTTGACCCAGAACACTCAAATGTGCTATGTGGCTCCCTCTAGATGACCTTTATGTGGATGTGAAGTTTTGGCCCGGTTGGACATCCAATATGGCCGCCAGGTGGCATGAACTGAAAATCATTGAAGTCCTACAACTTGGGAATGACTTGACCCAGATTGCTCACATAACTGACACACCTCTCTCTGTCATATTCACTTTATCCTCTTAATGTCCAAACGGGTGAGCACATGGTCCATGGACCATTCTTATCATAGGTGTATCTAATTAGAATACCGGTATATCACATAGTCTACATAATGCATTTTCGATTTGACCATCTTCTCAAGATCACAGACGTCAAAAGTTCTACAAAAGTAACGAACCTGCCGCAGTTTGTCATTATTTCACCGAGCGACTTCATATTTTGCATAAACATGTATTAGAGGGGTACCTTCAAAAATACTGAGTTTTGGCCCAATTGGACATCCAATATGGGCCGCCAGGTGGCGTATCGTCTAAGTGCCGTAACTGAAGAACGGCTTGACCCAGAGTGCTCAAAGTTAATGTGTACCTGCCTGAAGATGATCTTTATGTGCATATCAAATTTTGGCCTTATTCGACTTCCTATTTAACCACCAGGTGGCGTAACCCAAAAATCATCAAAGTGCTACATGTATATCTCAGGAATGACTTGACATGCTTGACACAGATTAGTCAACCTTGATATGTGGCTCCCACTAGATGATCTCTATGCACGTAATTAAACTTTCAGTCCGATGGGACATCCAATATGGCTGCCAGGTGACAGAACCCGAAAATCATCAAAGTGCCATGATAAAACACTAACAAACATGTTGTTAGGGCCGAGTTGGTCATAGCCAGGGCCGAGTTGATCAGAGGACTACATGGGATGAGTTAGATGTACGCCGCTGTCCATGAGAGTCAGGGACATATGCTACACTGCGTGTTGCTCTTGTTCTTGATTGTTCAGATCCTAAATCCTTGTATATTTTCCTATAGGCCTACCCTGTGTATAGGTCGACCCCCAGGTTATTGACTGTCAAACCCCCCAAATCCCTAAACCCTATCGGCAAATGAACAGCCGTTCGGCTTCCAATTTCCTCCACCAGGTGACGCCTCCGCGATGCTCTGGCTTACACCTTTGCCACCAAGCTAAATTATTCCGCAGCGTGGAACTATTAACGAGTGACGTCATCCAAGATGGCCGCGTCCATGGAACCCTCGACTCGCGTGAAAAAATCATATTTAAGTGTTTTGTTTGCCCTTCAACGACCTGTTGCACGACATTCAGTACTTTTCATGGGCCAAAGTGCACGTCAGATGGCAGAAGGTGATAAATAATAATAGGCTACATTTCCTATATCCAACAGTGTATTTGTGGACGGCTTCCTTCACGAACATCCATGACATCCATTTTGAATTTGACAGAACAAACCCACGTGCTATTGTTTACTAACGCCACACGTCACTCAAAATTCGAACATTCTGATTGGTTACTGGCCGGTTTACGCCGCCATGTAGGCACTTGCGCGGAAAAATAGTGCGCCATTTAGAACGCAATAAATTGCAAAATATATTGGTTCTGATCAAATGTCTTTTTTAAATAGACATGTTTTAAGTTATCAAGTTAATTTGACGAAAAACAAAGTGATTTTAAACGTTATAAATATGGCCTGCGCTAAAGCGCAGGGTGATGAGGGTGCTTGGTGGCAAAGGTGTAAGCCAGGCGTCACCGTGCGGAGGAAATTGTTCGGCTTCGTCAGCAGTTGCTCCAACCTCGTACACAGGGCTTGGTGCGCTCCTGGCTCTGGGATGACGCTTACCAACCCCTGGTATCATACCTGAATTCCAGCATGTGATTGGTCGCCCGAAGTAGCAGGAAGTGATGTCACAAAATCGAGACTATTATTAGTAAAAAAAGCACGTCAACTTGTCAGTGAGTTATTGACCAGATGCTTTAGTCAGTCAGACGAGTTATGTCATTCATGAATTTACTTGTCATGGCGAGTCGCCATCTCTGTGATGAGTTCAGTTTGTCGAGTTGACAAGATCTCTCTAGTCATGGCGGTAAGTTATAGGTGGCAGCACATTTCTGCGCATGCGGTTTGAGCTTACATTGCAGACGACACCACTGAGCCACCGGCGGTTTTCTTTAGCATATTATTATGTACACTCATCCCAAAAAATAAATGGACAGTGGTTTTTTAACTCTGTACAGGAAGTGATGCATAATTTTGGGTTCTAGCTCAGATACTGTATAATATGACTTATCCGGCCACCACGGCCAACCTGCGAACTACGCGAATTATTGACTATACACGATGCAGGCCAAGTTATGAAAGAGCTCTGACTACATGTAGGCCTATCCCACCCACAAGTTGTCATTGATGTCACTGAACATTCTTTCTACAGAGGGTAGGGTTTGGTTCCATCCCGTCCAAACCACAGGCACCTCTGAGAGTCGTCAGTAGGGTTATTGGTTAAACTCTGGGTCAAGGGCTAGGGTCAGGGTCAGGGGGCTAAATGTAGATGGTAGATTTCTTACAAAATGCAATGTTAAAGGAGCTGGACATCCAAGTTGTAAACACTAACTCACTGGTTCGCTATCCCCGCAACGCCTGCGGTGCTGCCACCTATTGTCAGTGATATGTACTGACGTGAATATCGTGAGTGAGTTGCACGGACCGGGAACCAGCCTAACGATCACGGGGCGCTACTGGTGCTGCCACCTGCACGAAGGAATAAAACTAGTTTGCCGCCCATGTTTGTAAACAAACCAGCTTGTTTACAACTTCGGCGTCTAACAGAACTCCTTTAAAATCGAAATTTGCCTTTTATTTTTATTTCTAAGTCATTATAATTCATGGTTCTTGCGTTTAAGCAGAAAAATGAGAATGTTAGTTGATTCCGATTCGGTGACTTTATGCTCCGATTCGGTACGATTTGGCCCGATCTGGTGTTCTTATAGGCCTAGGCTATAGGCCTATACACCGAAATCCATTACGAAACGAACTTAACGAAGTGAAGAGAAGATTAATGATTGGGTAAGGGTAAGGGTTAGGGTTAGGGTCAGGGTTAGTTTTGGGAGTAGTATTAGGATTAGGGTTCAGATTAGGATTAGGATTAGGTTTTGCTATACTGGTTAGGAAAAAAAAGTTGGTCGTAATGGATATATCGAATACAGGTACCCTCGAGAAAGGAGCGCTCCAATCTGGCGTAACTCCAAACTGGGGTACTCCAATCTGGCGTACACGGTCAGGCGGTGGTGAACACGTGCGTCACCATTGTTTAGTAGATAATCGTCTGGAAGCTAACGTTAATTAGGCTACACGTAGGCCTATATTGGTGAACAATAGTGAGCTGGTGTCATTTTTAAACGCTCGTGCATAGCCCAGCCAAACTTTGCAGCATCGTTTTGGGTTCATTTTAGCTTTTGAGAAGGTAGGCCTACGGGCATAAACATCAAAATGACGATAGCCTCTCATATGATAAACTCATAAAGGTTCTCTCAGCTCAGCTCTGTCGCTTGTTACTTTCCATGCATACTCCCGGGTGCATACTGGGCTTTTTCGTGAAAATTTAGGCCTAGTTGTACACATTTTGCATGCCGATCTATTTTTTGTATAACAGATAGTTAGCTCAGCCAGCGTTGAATCTACCAAAAGTGTCCTAACGTGTTGGCCCTAAATTACATGTCGGCCTACCTAAATTATCTTTTCAATTTCAATTGAAAAAACATGCGGGTTATTGAAGCCCCAATAGTCACGGAATCTGAATTTCTCTCGTCATCATCATGGTCTCCCTTGGCATAAAAATCACAGGAGACATGTTCCACATCATCCACTAATCGAAGAATCCTGTTTTGGATCAGGGAGACAGCGGAAAAGTGATGGTCCCCTTTCCTCCAAAATGGCGTAATCTACTTCTCCTGTCATCATCACAGGTCTCCCTTACATCAAGAGTAAATAATTATTTACTCTTGCTTACATTGAATCATAGGAGACGTGTTCCACATCATCTACTTATCAAAGAAACATATTTAGGAGCATTGAGGAAGTGGAAAAGCTGGTGGTCTCCTTGCCTCCAAAATGGCGTAATCTACTTCTCCTGTCCTCATCAATGGCCTCCCCTTACATTAGAATAACAGGAGACATGTTCCACGTCATCTACTGCTCAAAGAAACCTATGTATTTAGGTGACCGGGTGACAGTGGAAAAGTGATGGTCTTTTTTCCTCCAAAATGGCGTAATCTATTTCTCCTGTCCTCATCAATGGTCTCCCTTACATTAAAATCACAGGAGACATGTTCCACATCAACCACTAATCATAGAATCCTGTTTGGGAGCAGGGAGACAGTGGAAAAGTGCTGGTCTCCTTTCCTCCAAAATGGCGTAATCTACTTCTCCTGACATCATCAATGGCCTCCCTTACATTAGAATCACAGGAGACGTGTTCCACGTCATCCACTACTCAAACAACCCTATTTAGTTGACCGGGAGACAGTGGAAAGGTGATGTCTCATATGCTCCAAACTGGCGTAATCTGTCTCTCCTGTCCTCATCAATGGTCTCCCTTACATTGGAATACCAGGAGACATGTTCCACATCATCCAGTAATCAAAGAATCCTGTTTCAGAGAAGGGAGACAGTGGAAAAGTGGTGGTCTCCTTTGCTCCAAACTGGGGTAAACTGCCTCTCCTGTCATCATCAATGGTCTCCCTTACATTAGAATCACAGGAGACATGTTCTACATCATCAATGGTCTCCCTTACATTGGAACACCAGGAGACATGTTCCACATCATCCACTAATCAAAGAATCCTGTTTCGGAGCAGGGAGACAGTGTAAAAGTGGTGGTCTCCTTTGTTCCAAACTGGGGTAATCTACTTCTC
>NMRB01004574.1:21864-34761 GCA_002633025.1 Notospermus geniculatus
ATTGTTATATTTACATATCAAGGGAATGAAATATCTTCTTCAGAAATTAGAGCGGAAACGGCCAAAAATAGCCTCTTCCAAGCTCTCAAATTGCTAATATCTAAAAAAATAGGCCACAATATTTGCCAAATACCACGCAGACACGGGTTTATTATACAAAAATCATACCCTACAAATTTCAGCTCAAAAGGTTATACCACAGCTGAGAAAATCCGCGAACATTAACCGTGACAGAAAATCAAGGATGAAAATAATGGTCACTCTAGTGAACCAAAAAATAAAATAACAAAAAAATATAAAAATGTAAAAAATATGTAAATTTTTTGTGAAAAATATGATATAAAATTAAAAATATATGAAAAATAACAAAAATAAAATAAAATAAATAAAAAAGAAAAAGAAAAAATATAAATACAATGTATGTAAAACAATGTGTAAAAATACTGTTAAAAATAGAATACCAGTATGTAAAAAAAATATCAAAACACTAGGTATTCATTGGAAAGCTGCGATTGGGTGTTTTCCAATGAATGGATGGATTTTTGCAGATACCGTACTTATAATAGATCACCAAAAACGTCTTCTTCAGGTATCTGGTGACCGAGTTAATGACGGCAGATCTTGGTGCTGTGATCAAGAAGCATAAAAATGGACTGGATGAAAAAATGATCGCGTATCTCACATATCAGATGCTCAAGGGATTAAAGGTATTTGTATTTGTATTTCATTTTTCCGTCAGGGCCGACGCTATAGCATTATTGGCCCTGCTAAGTACGGAGGAGGCCATCACAAGCTACTCATGTTCCTCACTTGGATGGGGTATTTTACTTGCCCTTGCAAAGACACAAGGTACAAGGCACCACGGCTTACTGTCCCATGCGACGGACGTGAAGAGCCGGGAATGAAAATCCCAAATGGCCCGGGCTGGATTCGAACCCGGGACCTGCCGCTTGCTAAGCGGACGTGATGACCACTAGGCTATCAGGCTCAGGCTATCAGGGATTAAAGGTGATTGTTGAATTCTTCAATCGACAATTTCTTATGTGCGCATGGGTGGTCAAATATGAATTTATTCAGATATGAATGGTGAGGAGCCTTGATAGCCTAGTGGTTATCATGTCCGCTCAGCAAGCGGCAGGTCCCGGGTTCGAATCCCGGGCCATATGGGATTAATCACCCCTGTCCCTTTAGCCTGTTGCTTGGACTGTAAGCCCTGGTGCCTTGTACCTTGTGATCAAAACACCAAAATCAACGGTTTTTCATTAGAAAATCTCATATTCAACCGGAAAATGTATATTTTAGTTTTTGGATTGAATGACTCTGCAAAGTATCAATGGCGGACGTTACATGCAAGAACATCCAGTAGTTATGGTGTTTTTTCTTTTGCAGTATGTACATGCAGCAAGGACCATTCACAGGGTAAGTTTGTAGAGCTAAGGGGACAGCGCTTGTCTGTACGGGACACACAAGTACAAGTTGTAATTACTGTAAAGTCCAAAATTGGCTCTATCCATTCAGGATACTCTCAATTAAGAACAGTGTCTGTCAGTCCCAAAAAATGTCTCAGCCATACGTACACATAACATGCCACTGGTGTGAAGGCATCCATTTTTTGACTGAATAAATAAATAAAGATCAATCTATGTTGTCTTATTTCAGGATATAAAACCAAGCAATATTGTGGTTGACTGCGATAGCTGTGCACTTAAGGTATGTAAGCTGGACCCCTCCCGTCCATCCGAGGTAATCAGTGGTTCTTAAGCTTGCTCTCTCTGTCACCACATACTCCCTTTGCAGGGGTGGATCCACGATTTCGGAAAAGAGGGGGCGCATTGTGCTAGAAACATTGAAATCTGCGGTGAATTTCAACGATTTGCTCCAAATTTCAAAATTTTACGGTCGATTTTACAGATTTGTTGGCCAAAAGGGGGCGTGCGCCCCCTTGGATCCTCGCCTTCTTTGTGTGGATCCAAGGGGGCGCACGCCTTCTTTGTGTCCGATGACGAAGGGAACAAGCGCTAAGAACCACTAATATTCTCAGGATGTCCCATTTCATCCAGGATATCTGTCCCTTGCCTTGTTACATCCAAGGGGAGAGTCACATTTTCTTTCAACTAACTTTTATTTTGCTGTTTGATAATTTCAGATCGTTGACTTTGGACTTGCCAGACAGAAAGAAGAGGAAAAAATGACTGGTTACGTAGTGACAAGATTCTGGAGGGCCCCCGAGGTCGTTATCAACTGGACACATTACAATGAAACCGGTGAGTCTGACTCCTGGAAGTTACCGTACTCACTGAATGAGCAGGCGCGGAACCAGGGGGCAAACCCGGTCCATGCCCCTATTTTTCAGTGACCAACGTTAGAAAAATTGCCCTTTTTCAGAGTGCCACAGAATTGCTAGAAACGCTAGGAAATCGCACCAACGGCCTTCTCGATTTCAAACATTTTAAATGTTCTGGGGGAGAACCCCCAGACCCCCGCCATGGCTTTGCACATGGGGTGCTTGCCTTCATCGGTCCCCCTGTGGCCTTCTGTGCCCCCTTTACTAGAATCCTGGAACCACCCCTGATGAGGAACCCGCATGCAAGGCAGCGCTACCACCGATCCAATCAAAAGACAAGGAGCTTTGATAGCCTAGCGGTTGTCACGTCCGCTTAACAAGTAGCAGGTCCCGGGTTCGAATCCCGGGCCATACGGGATCAATCATTCCTGGCTTTTCAGTCCGTCGCATGGGACAGTAAGCCGTGGTGCCCTGTACTTGTTTCTTTGCAAGGGCAAGTAAAAGACCCCATCCAAGTGAGGAAGATGAGTAGCTTGAGATGGCCTCTTCCGTACTTACCAGGGTCAATAATGCTATGGCTTTGGCCCTGACGGAAAAATCTGATACGAATACAAATACCAAAAGACGTCATGATTGTTTCAGTTGACATTGCATCGTGGGATAATGTGTGAATATTGACGATTAAAATATTTATTTTCAGTTGATATCTGGTCTGTGGGATGCATCATGGGGGAGATGTACACTGGCAAGACCCTCTTCAGGGGCCAGGACAGTATCCTTTTCAAAAGAACATTCAGCTAGGCCTATATGTGCTGTGGGGGGAGGGGTCTAGGCCTACGTGGTATGGGGGTGTCAGAGTGGTGCAGTGGAAAACATCAGCATCTGTCACCTCTGAGGTTATGGATCCAACCCCAGTTCTCCCTGTGATTGTCTGTGTTTCCCACCAGCACTCTGGTTTCCTCCTGCTGTACATTGAATCACCCAATATAGAGGCCTTGCAAATGACGTCACAAGCCGCCATGCTGGGGGGCACATACTGCAGAGGCGCAGCGAAATGTCCCAATGACGTTACGTCAAACACTGGCGTCGCGCACTTCACGCTGGCCATGTCACGGTCAGCTCACGCCTCTGCCCACTTGCCCCTCAGCATGGCCGCCAGGATGACGTCATTGCAAGGCCTCTATTGTCCAGGCCCCGTATTCATGAAACTACTTAAGTCTAAAGTGTGATACTTATCTTTTGTGTTGAACAAAAGATAAGTGTCATACTTAGACTTAAGTAGTTTTATGAATACTGGGCCTGATATCCAACATAGAGCACAAAAACGACACACAAAATGATAGTAAACATAAGTCGTCTCCAAATTTTGCAAATTTTCAACCCCAACCAGGTTCTTCCTCAGGCACTTTCTAGTTGAAATCCCAGAAGTGAATTTCTACTAGAAAGTGCCTGAGGAAGACCTCGGTTGGGGTCGAAAATTTGCAAAATTCGGAGACGACTTATGTTTACTATCAGTATTGTCTGGAGAGTATAAAATAAATGCACTGTCGTGTCTTCGCGTTATTCTGACTGTTTAGCTGCAGTTGCACAGAGATACAGTACACGCTATATATATCCTTGCACCCAGAGTCTTAACAACCGCTCCCCACCTCGAACTTGTTTCATTAACCCTTTAGGACCCATAACGCCCCAACCAGCCCCTCTTGCCATAACCCATAACGCCCCATCACTTACATAACCTGCCATCTGGCCGAAGAGTTGTACACTAATCTTCAACTGAAGGTACATGTACCAATATATTTGTCATGCGGAAAAAATCCTGTGGGTTACAGATGGAACTTTTTAAAAAATCCGCGGGTCCTAATGGGTTAAGGGGTGTACGACCGTAAATGACCTGAGATCCTCAGGATGCATGCTTCATGTATATGGACATGTTGCTTAACAATGATTTTATGGTCACGAATCCTTTGTGAAGCCTATGTTAGCTGGTGTGTCCACGTCTAGTGTAGCTCTACGTATGGTAATCACAGCCTAAAGAAACAAGAATTTCAGCTGTTTGTCTTGATATATTTGGCATGGCCATGGCATGGACGTTTTTTCTGTGGCTTCCTGATGTTTTCTTAACTCGACTCCAGCTATCGATCAGTTGAAGAAGATTATCAAGTTTGTCGGGAAACCAAGCCGTGAATTTATTGCCAATATGAGTAAAGATGTAAGTTTTCAAAGTTTGCTGTAACGGTATGGTAGAACCTCCCTTAGTGGACACCTCTGCCAGGAGGACACCTCTCTATTAAGGACACATGAGTTTAATCCAAAATTGGTCAAATACATGTATATTCATGTTGACCTTTGTAATCAGGACATGTCTCAATAAAGACAGTATCAGGTGCGTGTCAAGGATTTTGAGCAGAGGGGGACTCGGGGGTCGTTGATGATGGAGGCAGAGGGTGGAGCGTGAGGGGGGTGCCTCCCTCGTGTAGGAAATTTTGTAAAATCTGCACACCGAAGACGCCATTTCCCAGCATTTCAGCCTTGAACATGTCTTGACTGAGTGAACCTGGTCGCATCGGCCACACCCAACAACGGATACCTGAGGTAGGCCTTGTCTTCTGAGGTGAGCAAAAAAGTGCTTGCCTGAGAACAATAGAGTTTTCTATTGTTCTCAGGCGAGCACCTTTTTGCGCGCCTCAGAAGACAAGGCCTGTTAACCTGATGGGCTTACTAATAAACAGAACTACAGCGGGTACTGGTACTACAACAAGTTTCTAGACCCTTCACCTACTTGCCCCTCTCCCTGTCATTTATGCTCGCTTGAAGTGATATGGGTAAAAAAATCTAGGACCTGTGCGAGCAGGGGGTCCGGACCCCCTCTGGACACGCGCCTGAGTATCTCTCACTCTCACAGTCCCAATGGTGTCTAATAGATGAGAGGTTCTGTGTAGGCCTATAGAAATGCCACTGCCTTCTTTGTCAACCAGATTTGCCAAGATGGTGTCCTTAATTGAGAGGTGTCCTGAATTCAAAGGTCAAAATGAATAGAATAGAATTTTGGTGAAGTGAAGTCTCTCCATGCAGTCAAGATTCAAAAGCGTTTCGCTCATTTTCTGTTACAGGCCCGAGACTTCCTAGTCAAGTTACCAGATCACCCCATGGCTGATTTTCAGAAACATTTCCCAACGTGTTCCCCAGAAGGTAAATAAGGATTTTTCTATTGTTATTTCACAGGTGGGCAAGTCCACGGTAAAATTCAGGATATTTTTTTACTTGTTCAGTGTGGTCTCTGCAACTCATGGCACCAAAGGACCATTTAGTACACTGCATCATGTCAGGCTTGTGTCCTTCTATGCCCCTGGTATGAATTAAGTTCGTTGTGATTCATAATTAGCAAACCGTGCACCAATTAAGAATCACAATGAATTTAAAGCCTCATAGTATTGAATTTTACGACATTTTCAAAGTGTTAGGAGAGTGCAGGTATAGGTCTCATAGCCTCGTGAAGGTCCCCAAAATGCTTGCCTGATACATATTTCAAAGAATCAAGCCCTAGTTTTCAGCACACATTGAAAAAACTGCAGGCAAAGCTCTAATGCATTCAGATAGAGTATAGTACATTTTACACTACACTAACGTCGGAGGACGTTAGCACTCTCTGAATTCAATACAGTGAGGCTTTAATTCATACCAGTGGCATAGAAGGACAAGAGCCTGACATGATGCAGGGTACATGTATTACATCTTTCTGTGGTTACAAAATTTGCAGAAACAGCACTGAATAAGTGAAAAAATGTCCGAGACCGAGGAATGTTATAGGTTTTCCCAACGTCTTGATAGCCTTGAGGAGTCTTGACAGACTGGTGGTTATCACATCCGCTAAGCAGGCGGCAGGTCCGGGGTTCGAATCCCAGGCCATATAGGATTAATCATTCTGGGCTCTTCACTTTGTTGCATGGGACAGTAAGCCATGGTGCCTTGTAACTTGTGCCTTTGCAAAGGCAAGTGAAAGACCCCATCCAAGTGAGGAACATGAGTAGCTTGAGATGGCCTCTTCTGTACATACCAGGGCCAATAATACTATGGCATCAGCCCTGACAGAAAAATCTAATATCCCGGTACTACTACTAACTGGAGTGGCTGAAGAAAACATGTGCTGTTGAAAAGAGTCACTGTACCAAGAGCGGGTCCAACCGGGAATTGAACCCAGTACCTCAGAGTTGACAGGAACCAATGATTCCATTGCACCACAGGGGCGGATCCATGATTTTGGAAAAGAGGGGACGCACTGTGCTAGAAACATTGAAATCTGTGATGAATTTCAATGATTTGCCCCAAATTTCAAAATTCATGGTCAATTTTGCAGATTTGTTGGCCAAAAGGGGGGCGCGTGCCAGGTGTGCCCGCCCCGGATCCACACCTGCACCACACTGACAGTGACAGCCCAAATACTGAAATATCAGATGTACAGCAACCTTCAGATATCCAGCGGCAGGCAGCCTGCCACTTTTGGACACTCGTAGTGAGGGGTGTAGGCATAGCAGTTTTAACCCGTGGTTCTTCAAGATGGTCTACTGCCGTAAACTTCTGTTTTGGGGGACTTGTAAAAATATAGTAAACCTCGCTTAAGTCGACTGCCTTTAAGTCCTCAAAGCGCACAAGTCGCGTGCGTAGGCGATGCACTGCACAAGTTGAATGCGGCAGCGCATCATGTCGTTGAGTTGTTGTAGATGCAGATCCGTACACCACAGGGATTCCCCACTCGGATTAGTCGTCATTCTGATGACTTGTAGGTATAAGTCGGCTAATGTGTAAGTCGCCATTATAATGACTTAGCATTACTCATCATATTTCTAAGTCGACAGAAAATCTTCAGTCCTGAAAGCTGGGTTTCCTCACCTCTTCTGTTATATTTAGTCATGTGACTATTTAAGTTGGAAATTTTTTAGTCATTTCCAAGTCATCTTAGTCAAATAAAAGTGTCAACCTATTGTACAGCGAATGATGTAGCGCGTCGCATAAATTATTGATCCATTGCCAGTCACGTGATAAGCTTGTTAAAGCCAGGCGGGGGACTCCATGATGTTCCTAGCGTGGGCCTTGATCACTGGCATGACGGGTGCGTGAGGGGTCACTGGAGAGGCTAAATTGGTTCAACTGTAACTTAGGGGTCATGGGTAAAAATTAGGGTTTGTCATTATGACGTTTGTCAACGACTTTATATTCGTCAGTTAGAATTTATTTTCGTTTTCTGACTAGTTGACGAATGGGCTGCGGAAACCAAGTGAAAGTGTCGACTTTGGCGAGGTTTACTGTACATCATTTTCTCCTACAGGTGTAGATCTCCTGCAGAAGATGCTAGAACTCGACCCTGATGAACGAATCAGTGCAGCCGATGCCCTCAAACATCCGTATTTCGAAAAAGCCCGTGAGATGGCTGAATCGGAGGAGGATGAAGTCGCCCGGGCTTATGATCCGTCTGTCGAGGAGAAAGATTGGACTTGCGAGGAATGGCAAGGTGAGGGGGTCTTTAACCCTAACGCTCCGACACGGTTCAATATGTACCAACACAAGGGTCCTCTTGCTCCAAGAAGGTTCAACACACTGCATACCAATGGCCCTTTGCCCCACAAGAGTCCAAGATATACATGATATACCATCCCATCCGTCGGACTTAAGATTCCAGGGTTCTTAGATTTCTGTCACACTGGGTGTCAGGTGAGGCAAGCATTGAATGACTTCATTGTCAATAGATGGCAGCATTGCACTCACAAGATGTTTATATGGAAGCATAACCTGAATGGTTTTCCAGGGTTCCCCCTGATTTCTGAAAAACATTCTTCACTTTTTTCATGAGAAATTAAGTCCAAAAAGATATTCTTTACTTTTCTTCAGACTTTATTGGTGAGCTGGCCTGCTTTTTGGACGATTTTTGGACCAAATGACGAGATTATTTAGGATCATTTTCATGCGGGTCCTCTGTCCTTGAGTCCTATTGTACTGTAGGCCTATAGCGGAGCGGCTGTAACAGGCAGGGGACCAGGTGTTGCGCAGTAAAAATGGTGGACATTCTTTTCATCACTTGAGAAATTAGACCCATTGTGATACCTTTTCTAACCCTTCATTAGGTAAGCCACTAGATACTTCAACTCACTCTTTCATGTGTAGCAACAACTTCCATGCTTAATTGATAACTAAGATAATTCAAATACTTGGACATTCCACAGTCTCGTTGGCCACCTTTCCTGACTGCTCTGTATACACTACATCGATCAGTCGATCGTATGTTCATGGATGAACCAGGTCACGGTAATAAACATACAGTAGCATAGGTATTCAGGTCTCACCACACAGGGGAAAGTAGGACATCATTCTTAAATAGGATGCTCAGATACAGACAAGCCTGGTTTCTCTGGCCATCGATGGTGGCGCTGACTGATAGACCTATTTACGGTACATTAGGCCTAGGCCTGTGCCCCTCGCCCTCATGCCAGCAAACCGTTGTTGCCATTTGGCTTGTTTGTTTATAAATTATAGTCACAAAATCTGAACAAGCGCCCCCAAAAAACTTCGTCAGTTTAGACTGCGACATTGTTTGGTTCACGCATAGATAATGACAACAACCCTCTAAGATAAGTAAGACGCACTGTAATTGGTGGAAAAACTTCACTCCCCAATTTTGTGTGGTTGGTGTTTATGGTCACAAGCACGTGCTCATTCATCCTGGCTTCCCGCAAGCATTCCGTGAATCAGTGGCCTGGAGTCTCCAAATGGGGTTTAATTTGGGTCCTATTTTGGCAAAGGTGGTGATTTTGTGGTGCAACTTTAGAACAGATGGGTTTGAAAACTTAGGGAAAACACAGTTTTGATTGTTCAATAAATTTTTATTCGTCAAAAAGCAACTGCATTCGCCACTGTGATGATTGACAGTAATTTTTTCCTCGTCACTGGTGAATTACATTCGTCAATGACGATAGTGACGAGCGCCAGCGGGAACCCTGGTTTTCAATAGATAGGCCTATGGCATCGACACATAACCCATGGTGGCCAAAATTCCTCATTATTTTGGTGTTAGGACTCCACATACAAAGGTCATTAAATATTTTATCAGGATACCACATAAGAATACATTCAAATTTTACTTGATCATTTTATCAACCCTTAAGCTGCGTTTACCTGACACGCGGAATGCAGATCGCGGAAACGGAACACGGAATGGACATCTGTTCGCTCCAAGCCATTTCCAGTCATCCATTAATCTGCACACGGTAAGCGGTTTGCAGAACGTGGAAAGACCAATCACTCGGTGTAGCGATTTTATTGTCCGGAATAAAAATTTGCGCACTATAGAGCAGTGTGTTTGGACAGGAACCGACCAAACCTGCGCCATGCTTACAAAACAGAAGTGATACCGCGTGCATATACATGTAAATGGAACGCATGGAATGTTTACCGCGTTCCGTTTTCGCAATCCACATTCCGCTTACCGCGTGTCAGGTAAACGTAGCTTTATGACTTAGCTTAGTATACTACATTGTAGTATTCATGGGCGTACGTGTAGGCTGGGAGGGTTCAGTGAGTTTGAAAGAAACCCACTGGGAAAATTATTTAAAATTGACCATTTAAGTCCACCCTGTCCTAACAAATGTTTAAAACGACCCTGAATTAACGAAAAATTTGAAAGCGAACACCTCCCCCTGTTCAGCTTCCATCGATGCCATGCCCTGCTATTCTGTACCTATCCTGTTTTTCTTTCAGAATTAGTCTTCAATGAAATCACTACCTTTACTCCCCATTGATGCCACCATGATGAAGCAGTACATCAGGGGCGGATCCAGGATATCGGAAAAGGGGGCGCACTGTGCTAGAAACATTGAAATCTGCGGTGAATTTCAGTGATTTGCTCCAAATTTCAGAATTTCACGGTCAGTTATACAGATTTGTTGGCTGAAAGGGGGCTTGCACCGGGTGCGCCCCCCCCCCCGATCTGCGCCTGTACATTAAATAGTACAAGACAAGGAACTGCGTAGTTTCACCCGTATTGATCTAGAACCAGTGAGATTTGGGTCATTACTCTACTGACTTACCCGGTATCTATGTTTTTTGAAAGCATTTAATAAAGTCAATATAGGCCTACCGGTACATGTATAATTGACACTTTTCGTAAGAAATCTTCCAACTTTCACTTTTACCCTTGACATTGCGAGTTTTGGCCAGAACTTAATGCAGTTATAAGAGTCATGTTATATTGTGTATTGGGTATTGTAATCAAGTAATTTGTGTTAGACACAATGCAGTGCATCTTGAACCACCAAGGTTTCATATCGCTATTTGCCTTCAGATTATGCTTTGTCTATGGGAGTGGAGCGATCTGAAGGTGGAGTGACCGTAGGCCCTACTTAGTCACAGTCAGCTGCTGATTTTAATATATTTTCTATGTTACAATATCAGGCCATTTTATTAGCTCACTGGGGTGGGGTGAACTATTACAATGGTGCAGCATCCGTCGTCCGTCGTCGTCCGTTAGCAGGGCACATTTCGTAACCGCTGGAGCTATTGATCTGAAACTTGGTACATATATACCCCTAGGTCAGATGACCCACGGCACCAAGTTTCGGTCCCATTCGACTCTCAGTTTGGCCACCAGGTGGTGGAAACCAAAAACACAAAAAGTGCAATAACCCCTGAACTAATGACTAGATCATCTCCAAATTTTTATCATAGGTGTAGCTAATAAGGATATATAACGGGTTTTTGATTTGACCTACTTTTCAAGGTCACAGAGGTCAAAGTTCGACAAAAGTGACGAACCTCTCACAGTTTGTCATTATTTCACAGAGCGACTTCATATCTTGCATAAGCATGCACTGGAGGGGTACCTTAAAAAATACCAAGTTTCGGCCCGATTTGACATCCAGTATGGCCGCCAGGTGGTGTAACCTGAAAATCAAGTAAGTGCTATTACTCTGGAACGGCTTGACGCAGAGTGCTCAAATTTGATATTTACCTCCATCTAGATGACCTTTACATGCATGTCAAATTTCGGCCTGATTTGACTTCAAACATGGCCACCAGGTGGCGTAACCCCAAAATCATAAAAGTGCTGTAACTCAGGAACGCCTTAACCCAAAGCGCTCCAATGTGATATGTGGCCCCCCTGCAGATGACCTTTATGTCCATGTGAAGTTTCGGCCCAATTGGACATCCAATATGGCCGCCAGGTGGCGTAACCCGAAAATATCAAAGTCCTACCTGCTAATGACTTGACCCAGATTGCTCATAACTGATATGTACATGTACCTCCCTCTGTCATTAGACTATTATGTCCAACCCATGCAGTGAGCACATGGTCCATGGACCATTTCATTGGGCGATGTCGCAATTTGTCACTCGATGACAGTGTAAACCCACCTTCCGGTACATGCTCAAAAATTATGCACATTTTCTTTGCAGTCTTAATGCCAGTGTAAATTTTCTTCCAAAACTTAGCCATTATTAAAGGGATTGTAAAGCACAAATTGCTAATGAATTGCTAATGAATGTTGTGTTGTATTATTAACATGTTAGCTGCTGAATTGATGAAATCCATTATTATTTAACCTGATATCATGTGTATTCCAGCTCTTAATGCTACTAAGAATGGCTTGAATTGCGCTCAAATACTTAAAACAGGTACTGCGTCCACTATGTGTCCACTCTATTTGTCAACAGTTCATATGATTTACTGACGAATTTTCCACATCATTCCATTTGAATCCTTTGTTCATTATTTCAAATCCATTATTTTGTAATTTAACTTTATTCAAGATGTGCTTTTTTGCATCATCATCCCTCCAATTTTGCATTCACATCCTAAGGCCACTGCAATTATTAATTCTGTTTGCGGGTGAAACCTTCAAAAATCAGTTGTAGGTGGGAGGAATAAAAATAAAAATTGGCCAAGATACCTTTTATTGTCTTCAGGGCATGTTTTAATGATAATGAATTGCAGGAGGCAAAAATAAAAATAAAATTCATACAAATATGCATGAAATATTCAAAGATAAATGATATATTTCAGCTTGGAGCATAAGTTTGTCAGGTATTAATTTATTTTTTCTGGTCTCCACTCTGCCTCTGGCATTTCGGAGGGGAATTTAAAAATAAAAAATATGAAAAAGTCCATTTTTATTTTTATTCCAAAAATGGCAAATACAATGTCGGCTCGCCCGCTAAACAGGTAAAAAAATTGCAGTGGCCTAACCTGAAAAGAATATTGCTGAACTCTTCAAAGAATACTGCCGCGTATTTGTATTTATTTGTATTGCATTTTTCCGTCAGGGCCGACGCTATAGCATTATTGGCCCTGGTAAAAACGGAGGCCATCACAAGCTACTCATGTTCCTCACTTGGATGGGTCTTTTACTTGCCCTTGCAAAGACACAAGGTACAAGGCACCACCAGGGCTTACTGTCCCATGCGACGGACTGAAGAGCCGGTGTAACGTTTTACAGTGTGGCCCGTGTGCCAGTGTGACATTACAATAGATTGACGGAATAAGCCGCGACTTGACAATGGGCGACACACAGAGAAACAGCCAGTCTGTTTCCCAGTGTGTTCCAAACAATGGAAGTCACACAGAA
>NMRB01004575.1:0-15613 GCA_002633025.1 Notospermus geniculatus
AGAGGCTGCAGACAGAAAACCCGTATAGTCGCAAGGTTGTCGCAGCTGTAATCGCAGAGTGTCGCAAACAGCCGCAAGTGAATGCCAAAAAACGCTGATTATCGTTAAGTTTACGACAGTTCTGCGATAGAACGTAGAAAAATACAATCGCACGCAAATTGTCGCACGTGTGAGAGCGGCTTAACACCGCCGCAGTCGATGCCCGGGAGTCAATCAGGTGTTGCGGCAAAAATCACCACCGGTTATGTAAATCCTTTCCGGCAGTTGGATTGCGGTGATATCAAACGTGTTTGATTTTGTCGCAGACCGCGAGCTCGCTGTGGGCCTCGTTTCAGTTTGTCATCCAATCAAACCAAGGAATTTCTTCATATGACGTCATTACACGCAGCCTTTTGTTCACTTTCAGCCTGGCAAAGGATTTGCGTACCCTTAAAGTTACGGAAGCTTTCTGAATAAGGTCCCAGGTTCCCTACTTGCGATCCCTTGCGGTGGCTTGCCAGCAATGAATCACCGGCACACCGCCGGTTGCCGGAGGCACGCCTGCGGTGGAGTTGCGATCACCGCAACCCAATCGCAAGTAGACCGCAACGAAATCTTGACAGTAGATCCCCCCGCTATTGCTTGTCGTTTTCAGTCGTTTAATCATCTTTTGGCAGGCATTTTATGGGACATTCTGAAGGAGAATTCATAGCTTACAAAAGAGGCGACTACCAGGTGAGACTAGAATATATACTTTCGTCCTTCAATCCCAAAGAAGTTCCGAAATATATTGCCCCACCCCAGGTGCCGTGTACGGCATTTAATGCAGATAATGGTGTACGCCCGAACATGAGGAAATAATGACATTGTGCCGTATTGAAAATGGGTGGTCACTGCGCAACATCCTCTGGTGAGCTCCTGCTGAACACTTTTTTGAAAGAAAAAAGTTTGACCCAGCAGGGAATCGAACCCGCGCCTTGTTATCTCTGTTCCACCGTGTTCCCCATTCGGCCAGCGGACTTGTTGGAACACTTCCCATATTTTCACTTATTCGTAGTATTCGTAGGCCTTATTCGAATGCCTACGTCCATGACAAACACAAATCATGTCTCTGTTAGCTGGCTCGTTGGCCGATTGGATAGAGCGGTGGATTACAAATCAGAAGGTCGACGGTTCGAATTCCGTCTAAATGATTACATTTTTTTCTTTTCTTTGAGTTGTGTACGAGGTATCCGGAGGTGTTGACAGCTCTGTTGCCTGAAGGCAAATAAGGTGGCGCCCTCCTGGTCTCGTGGAGTCTATCATGTTCTGAGCCTTCGTTTGAGGTGTTTGCCGGGCGTTTGCAATTCTCTTGCTCGTCGCATGGGGGCTTTTCGTTCGTTCACGTCAGCTTTAAGTGTAAGGTCGATCTTTAGCTATTGTTTGCAGGGTAGATTACAAAGGATTAAAGATAATGTATCACGACTTCATTGTTTACATTCAATGTTTGTAAACATGGATGTTTACATTATGTTATTTTGGACTTTTGGGACATGCGAACCCACCAAATTGAATATTTTCAGTATCAAAAGAATTTCTAGACGGGCATGCCACCAAAAAATTACTCATAAGACAAAGAAAGACGAGACATAAACAAATAAAATGTAAATAAACAATGATTTTCGTTGCCCGCGAAAATATCCGTGATACATTATCTTTAAGGTCGACCTACACTTAAGGAAGCTTCTAGAATACGGCCCTCAGTCTTACACGCTTTTTGAATATGGCACATTGTATTTTTCGTCTATCTATCGCATCTACTCACCTAGTATAAGGTCCTAAGCCGCACATACCAGGCGGGGTTTTATTTGACCTTCTTTTTATCTGTTTTCGTGGTGAAATAGCGTAATCTGTGTTGCAATTTAAGTTACTTAAAGTTACTGTTGTAGCACCATCAAATTAAATCTGATTTTTTCAGATTCTTCGTGTGACCACCCCACGGATGGTCACAAGTTTTGGATATATTCTCTTTACCAATGCAACGTTCAATGAACACATTAATCAACTTACGCCTACAGCCGAGGGGTCTGAAAGCGCGACTATATGCGTTAGGTGACTCTTTCTCCCTCCACACCTCGATCTGACTGGTCCCCTGTCCAGCCGTATATAGCCAGTGATAACACCGATGCTGGACTGATACTATATCATGGCAGCCATAGCTTCACCACTTGACAAGTTCAACGTGGTGTTATAGCGTGAATAATCCTTCATCTAAGGTACACATCCTTCAACTCATTCGTTTGTTTGTAAGAACACACAGAATACCTAATTGGTAACTTACATCATTCAAATCGATAGATTTGAACAGTCTTGTCGAGCATGCATTGACAAGATCATGATCAACCTCACCACCATGAATTAGCTCTGTGTGTAAATGGTGTACATCGACCGTGTGTATAATGCTATGAACGAGGTCACCGTAAATGAGATGCACTACGACGGCGTCACGAAATTCAGTTTTGGATGCATAGCGTGGCGCTTTAAGTGCGAGTAGCACTGTATTTTTGTACTTTTCAAGTGGAGCCATCTCGTTTTTCATGAACTACGGTGCGTCAAAATCCAGTTTGCAACCTTATGGTCAACCACTGGGGCTTTTGACTTCATACATCACCCACATGTCCTGGAAATCCGATTGTCCATTCTGCCACCTGGGGGCCAAACCTTTCTTCGATGGCCCTAAATGTTGAATTTATGGCAATGATGTGTACTAAATTTCAGACTAATGGCATGAACTATATGAATTTAGAGAGAAATGTTCACAAATCGGCTGACTGCCTCTCACTTAGAAGATTTTTTTATTTTTCACATAATTATTGGCACCAAACTTGCCCCTCACTGTCAGCAACTCCTCTGCTGCACTAAATAACTGACTCGGGATAACTTAAATTTGGTGGTCTCTACGTGTCTTTCTTGACACACTTGGCATGGTTGCTCCAGTGGCTGTGATCACGAATTTACAGTCTCAAAAAACATATTTTAATATTGTTAAAACAATAAGAAACTGGGCCCTGGAAAATTTTTCACCCATAATTTGCCGTCGTTCACAATCAAACACCATGTCGGTCATTTTTAGCTCACCTGGGGTGAGCTCTTGTCGTGGGTCTGCGTCCGTCGTCCGTCGTCGGCCGTCGTCGTCGTCGTCCGTCGTGTTCCGTTAGCAGGGCACGTTTCGTAACTGCTGGAGCTATTGATCTGAAACTTGGTACATATATACCCCAGTCAGATGACCTATGACGCCAAGTTTCGGTCCGATTCGACTCTTAGCTTGGCCACCAGGTGGCGGAAACCAAAAACACAAAAAGTGCAATAATTCCTGAACTAATGACTGGATCACCTCCAAATTTTTATCATAGGTGTATCTGATAAGGGTACATTACATATATAACGGGTTTTTGGTTTGACCTACTTTTCAAGGTCACAGAGGTCAAAGTTCAAACTTTTGCCTTTAAGTGGCATGTTTCATAACCGCAGGTGCTATTGGCCTGAAATTTGGTACATGTATACCCCTAGGTCAGATGACCTATGACCCCAAGTTTCGGTCCGATTTGACGCTTAGCTTGGCCACCAGGTGGCGGAAACAAAAAACACAAAAAGTGCAATAACTCATGAACTAATGAGTGGATCCTCTCCAAATTTTTATCATTGGTGCTTCTAATGAGGATGCATGACATAATTAAGAGGTTTTTGATTTGACCGACTTTTCAAGGTCACAGAGGTCAAAGTTCAAAATTTAGTCATTTGGTGGCACGTTTTGAAACTTGGTACATATACACCCCTATGTCAGACGACCTATGACACCACCTTTCGGTCCGATTCAATTCTCCGCTTGGCCACCAGGTGGCCAAAACCAAAGCTCAAAGTCCAACAACTCCTGAACTGTAACTGGATTGTCTCCAAATTTTTATCAGGTGCATCTAACGAGGATACATGACCTTGGAACATTTCGATTTAACATTTGTCATTTGTTTTTCTGGTACGTTCACTCAGGTGAGCACATGGTCCATGGACCATTTCATTTTTAAAAAAAATAATTTGATCGTCGACGGCGGGCATATGGTAAGTCTGTCAATGGAGGCTTATTCGAACTGCGGTAAGGCAACATCTAAAGCTAGGAATCCACTCCTGATTCTATGCGTTGCGACTTTCTTTGCACCCTGCTACCTGCGATTGAATACGATCGCAAGGAACTGATACCGGTCGCCGAGCGATTGCCGACTGAAATTGAACACATCTTCGCCATTGGTGGAAATCACGTCTAGCCAGTCCACTACAGCGATCGAGTGCCCAGTTGCAACGCAACCCAATTGCAAAGCAAGTCGCAACGCAATATCAGCTTGAAAATCGATGGTTGATTCCTATAGCTTAACTTCGAGCCAGTGGAATGCAGAAGTCATGTAATGTGGCAGAGCTTTACGGTTTTTATGCCTGTCTATCATTTGTGGTCGTTCCCCATTTGTTCGCCCTATTCACCGGTTATTCAATAGCCGCGTATGATTAAAGGTCCTAGAAAATCCAACTATCAATTTCCTAACTTTCGCATTCCATTGGGTCGCAGTTAGATGTTATTGTCGGGCTTATGATCTTATAGGTGAGTCATGTACATACAGTATCTATCTGGCTTGCTGCCTGTCTTTCTATCAGTAGATCCTTTGCTCTCCATCAGTCCGTTTTTACCTTCATATATTATGTTGTTCCTTTCTCTGGTCTTAACAAAATAGGTGAATAGCTTTTTCGTAAACTGCGGCGAGGCCTTTGGTTTGGGAACAAGGACGTGGGCATCCTGCAACTGTGGTGTGGCTATAAAGGCTGCGGATGAAGTTGTGGTTCTTACGTTATGTCCAAAAGGGTCATCTACTATGAGTTATAGAAATGTCAAGGGTTTGAGAACGTATACATTCATCAACGGCAATCCATCTGCGCAAAGCAAATTCCGTACCGGTATGCGGGTTTACTCCAAGAACCACGGATGCGAATATTTTGTGAGTATTTTCTTTGCACAGGACTACCACCAGGGTACACTGGTTGAAACGTTGTGTTTCTATAATAAACGTAGATAGAGTAGACCTAACCAAAGAACTCCCTCAATGTTTGTGAGTATTCTTCTATCATGAAAATATCCTTCCAAATTATATGGGACTACTAAAGTAAAAAAAACACTTTCTTTTCAACGCTGCCAAAAATGTGAACTGCATGAACACCAGAGCGCCACAGTGTGGTGGTGTACAGAGATGCAAACGCCCTTCGGAGTACAGTCATCACGGGCATATGTTTATCTACATCTGATACCTTGAACATTGCAAGCACATAGAAGTATACGGTATACGAAAACGGCGGTTAACAAAGGCTTCACAAAGGATTCGCGACCGTGAAGCCATTTTTAACCGGCGTTTTCGTATACCGTATACTTCCATGTAATCGGGGCCTAACGGCACGAGAAGACAGTACTCTTGACGCAAGGGCCCAACGCGGCCAACAGCGAAGCTAGCCAAAGACTTGTCACGGGTCAGTCAATAGAAATGGACTCATAGGAGATATGCACCTTATGTTCAGATGGAATATACCGGGCGATTGGTTCACGTTTTTAGTGCTTGTGAACGTTAGATGGGTACATTAGGTAGCAATATATTTTCGAATTTGCCGGGGACTTGCTCTGTGGATGTTGTCAGACGTGATTTTGGTACGATTTTTCTGAGTCGTGATGTCATTTCTCATTATCTATATTATAAGAGAGAAGGCTCATTTTTTGTCTCGCTCCTTCTGGAGATTGGGCATCATACAAGTCATGAATGGTGGTGTGATGTGTTGGCCAGGTATCAGTCTGTGTTTATAGCAAATAAAAACCAGAAAAAAATTGGTTCCAAGATAGTTTTGACAGGGAAATCTTTTGGTGACCTGGAATTCTATTTATACACTGTGGAGGGATTCCCCAATTGTCCTGACATTTAGGCCTACCGACTGTTGTGACCCCATTCCTGTATAATACAAACACATCGGAATGGCCTAGATGCAGAATCCTCTTATCAGCTGGGATGGCAAGTTTGATTACGGTACTTGCTGTTGAACATATCAGTAGAAAGGGAGGGAAGCAATGGAGAATTTGGAAAGGCTTCGGGAAAGACAGGAAGGATAATTTTAAGGAACTGATCGAATCAAGGGCATAATGTGGGTTGGATGGAATCAATGGAGCAGAGGTCAGGAATGTTGTGTGTCTGAGAAGGTGGAGGGCGCTTTTATCAAAGTACCTCGGGCTCATTCTGTTATGATACATAGGGAAACAGTCAAACAATTTGCAGACAGGGTGGGGGTTCTATATGTTGGCGAGAACAGAACACGAAACAGAAGGATTCTGAATGATTGAAGGCATGAAAAAAAGTGTAAAGGGCAGTTCGAGAGTGACTGGAGACAAAGTGGCAATGAAATTACTGGATAGTGTGTTGGAAAGGGCTTCATCATTCAGGACCTCTGCATAACATAACTCGCTATTCAGTCCATAAAATTCTGATGTGCCCCAATAAAAACACCCTCCCGACAACAAGACCGTAGGACGGGTAACTTTGCTAGTCATAGATATGTTGAGTAGCTGGATTATATTATAGGACATTCATTCAATGGCCAAGAGCGACATGGCCCGATGGCGCATCGTTAGAGCGTGCGGCTCTGAATCAGGAGCGCCGGGTTCGAGGCTCGCGAGGGGCTACTTTTTCACGCGTCTGTTTCTCTGTTATATATTTTTTTGCTGACCATTTTTAAGTCGCAGGAGGAATATTTCCCCCAGCCCTTCCATTTTCCTACAACACTGCATAACCCTACTTGCTAATAAATATTTAAAACCACAGATCCCTATCAGCTGTCCTGCATTCAGAGAGACTATTCATTAGTCTCTCTGAATGCAGGGGCAGCTGACTACCATTACATCCACATTCAACTCCCACACACCAAAAATATCAACAACCCAACTAACGCTCAAGCCTACTGGTTTCATCGATTTAAGACCGGTTCATTATGAGTGCATGTGACTGCCTCCGTTAATAGGCGATTGGCGCATATTTCGTGCTCGTGCGCTGAAAGTGACTCGTGGTTGTCAGTACAGATAAACAGATTGCTATTTGTGGTCTAATCTGTGTACCGTGTGGTTGATCAATTCCTTTTCCGTTGGGGTATGTCGTTCGGAGACCGTGACGTACACAGGGTGATTCAGAAAAAAATGTTCAACAAAACCCAGCTTAATATCCTTTTTCCATCGGTGCTGACGGGAATTTTTTAATGTCATCGTCGCGTATCTGAATTGAATTCATATACCCAGTAAAAGATTAGAAAAAGAAATGAAATTTTAGTCACAACTTCGATTCAATGCAGAATTTTCAAGTACAATCTAGATTATGGCTATTTCTAATGCTGAGTGATGAAATAATCTTTAGAAAATGCAATTAAATGACAAATTCAGTCCCACTGTTCTCATGATGATGCCATACTGCACTGTGCGCTTTGTCCATCAAGACATCATGCAGAGGCGGATCCACGATTTCGAAAAAGAATATGTTGTTACATTAAGTAATAGTAATAAGGATGATTTTGACTTCGAAATTACATCACTTTGTCCTTTCATAGGTGACCCTCCCAACAGGAACGTATATCAAGGTGAAAATGCTCTTGAATTATGTGCTTGACTTCATAGTTATACCTACTGTATCCGACTGGGAGATTTCAACTGGTAAGTACAAGGCACATAGCACGTTCATACTCAATACATGTAAGCCCGATTCCAGAATACGATTCATAAACACATTTTGTAATCTATGGCAAGCCAATGCGGAAAAAATGTCAGGAGTCAAAAATAAAACCTCTTCAGAAGAACATGCCAGAAGTCTATAGAATTCTGTGAGATTTTTTTTAAAGCATTCAGGAGTTACAAAAAAACATGTCAGCATTTTAAAAAACATGTCAGGACTGGAAAAACCATGTCCGGACAGGGAGGATTGGACAACTGATCACGTGACGAGCGTCATAATTACAGATCGCGCAACATGTAGGCCGGTTCAGTTAGCGAACGGATTTCGACGAGTAAACATCTTGCTTGGCCAGACGCTACGTGCTCACCCTTCGGTAAGTCACACTCCACGTCGGGCTCTTTTAGAGATTAACAGTCGTGAAGACCGCATGGTGGCAGCACTTCACAAGGCACGTCTCATTTGGCTTAGTTTCGCGGAATTTCCGAGTGAGAAAGCGTGGTGATTGGCTGGAGTCCAGTGGAGTGCCTTCTAGTGGTGTTCACGGCTTTTGAGCCAGTGTGTAGGAGACCGGGAGGTCGGATACACACTAGGGCCGAGTGTACTAGGTGGCGAAAACAAAAAACACAACAAGTGCAATAACTCCTAGACTAATGACTGTATCACCTCCAAATTTTTATCATAACCGTATCTAATTAGGATACATAACATACATAACGGGTTTTGATTTGGCCTACTTTTCAATGTCACAGAGGTCAAAGTTCTACAAAAGTAACGAACCTGCCACAGTTCCTTATTATTTCACCGAGCGTCTTCATATGTTGCATAAACGCGTATTAGAGGGGTACCTTAAAAACTACCGAGTTTCGGCCGAATCGGACTTCCAGTATGGCCACCAGGTGGCGTAACCTGAAAATCATCCAAGTGCTATACATGTAACTCAGGAACGGCGTGACCCAGTGTGCACAAACTTGATATTTACCTCCCTCTAGATGACCTTTACAAGCTCGGCAAATTTCGGCCTGATTAAAATTCCAATATGGCCGCCAGGTGGCGCACCCCGAAAATCATCAAATGTGCTATAAGTCAGGAACGACTTGACCCTGAGCGCTCAAATGTAAAATGTGGCTCCCTCTAGATGACCTTTATGTGCATGTAAAGTTTTGGCCTGATCGGCAATCCAATATGGCCGCCAGGTGGCATAACGCAAAAATCATTGAAGTCCTGCAACTTGGGAATGACTTGACCCAGATTGCTCATAACTGACATGTACCTCTCTCTGTCATTACAGTATTGTGTCCAAACGGGTGAGCACATGGTCCATGGACCATTTCATGATAGTTTGATATCGAGAATCCGTCAAGAAATAAGGAGCGGGTTGTGACCATTTTACGATGTCAGTAGTTGAGTTAAAAACCCTCTTTTTTAGGTAATCTTCAGCCACGTTTTTACAGTGAAATCTTGGAGATCTATGGGGATCTTGAGGGTTTTCTGCACGAAATTTTCTGTTGTACACGGTGGTGCCAGTCATTTCTTTAGATCTCGCATGATAATGTCAAGAACAGCCTCGATCCTCAGGCATGCTGAAACACAGCTGGGCAGCATATCGCCTTTCAACCCAAAATAATTTATCCCCATTATATGTATTTTTATTTTAGCTTAATTTAATTTTTTAGCATAATTTCGAGTTTTTGAGCGAGGTGTTGTGGTGGTTCATTTTCTTTTCGCCACATGACCGTTTTGCTACATCCAAGTCGCTACATTGTTTGCTCGTTTCGCTACACAGGCTTGGTCGTCTGCTACGGTTTTATTTCTTTCTATTTTAAATTCAAATAACGATAAAATACATTGTGTAAGGGGGTTAGAAATTAACTCTGTACCACTGACTGAATAAAAATGTGCATGAAATTTTTAATCGTACCGCCTGACTTGTTCGCCGAGGGTGATGCGGCGATTTACTAGTATTACTTGTACACTGACTGATACCAGTAGAGAGATTCAGATTTGTAAGACTACTCTCATGACTCTTGAGGAATTATCAAGCCATTTGGAACAGTAACGAAGCGTGGTCAGGTCAACGCTATCAACTGGTGATCGTCACCTTCTAGGCCTGAAGACATGATCTACCGTTTCACTCGAGAAGATGAGTTTCACTTTTTATTAACATCGGAAATTATTCCTGTCTTTGTAATAAAAGACATCAGGCTAAAATGTTCCAGGCATAGTATTTTCCATACTGTTAGGAAGTTTTAAAAAATAAGGGTTAATTGGACTTTGCGAAATACATGTAAATTTTGACTGTTGCGTGAGGTTATTTAGGCCTGTAGACACTGTTTATCCAAGCGCTTAGCCACTCAATCCAACCCCGATATCGTAGCACGTGAAGTTTGACTTTTCACGCCAAAATAGCGCGCTCTTTTCACAAGCGCTCTACAATGAGGACTCTACCCTCCTAAGTAGTTGTCACCACTCCTGGGCATGATCAATGACTTCGTTTGGTACGAAATGTGAAATTAAATCGGCTCACCGTTTCAAAGTTACTGTGGCGTCATTCTCAATACTCTCATGGCAAATATTCATATTGTTATAGCGTCACTTAGCAAGTCCCTTTGGGATAAAGTATCGATATTGTCCAAAACAAAGCAACATCGCAAATTCAACGTTTTTTCTATAAGTGCTGAAATTATACGTCGAATTCCGTGGTGCGGCGTAACGTTCTTTATTTCTTCCGCTACCTTCAGCGAACGTTCTTCCAATGGTTCAGACTGTTCAAATCTATCAATACTAGATATGTTGTGCTTCTAGCGATTCTTAACACATGTGTAAAACAAGGTTGCACCCGGATTCCAAGGCATTCATTATAATTCGTCTGTGAAATCTGATGAGGCAGGAACCCGCTGCCATGGCTGCAGTTACATGTATGAGTCCAAGTCACTTATTGTAGGCCTACACCCTCCAACACATTTAAGTTTCCCGCGGCTTCCGCAGACCGGATGTGGCGAGGCATGTAGAGACGTAGACGGAGAGCGCGGTGGCCATTTTGACGAAGCCACGAGGGTTCGTGTACTTGAAAATCTCGTGAAATAAATCAGGCAACATCGAAATTCGGACTTGAAACTTTGATCTACGAGACCCCCATCCCCTAGTGCCCCGGTACACAAATAGGGGGGCCTACGCTATACACAATATGTGAGGTGGACGTTTTTGCCTGTCGCTGGAAAAGACGGGGTCATTTTGCAGCCGGCTGTTCCTGTGAGAGTAGTTTTGGTTTCTACAAGCCACAAGAAATCATTGCCTAGCATCTTGCACGAGTCAATGACGCAGTAGCGATTTAAAGGAGTAAGACGCCGAAGTTGTAAACAAGCTGGTTTGTTTACAAACATGGTCGGCAAACTAGTTTTATTCCTTCGTAAAGGTGGCAGCAACAGTAGCGCCCGGTGATCGTTAGACTGGTGCCCGGTCCAATGCAACTCACTCACGATATTCACGTCAGTACACATCACCGACAATAGGTGGCAGCACCTCAGGCGTCGCGTGGATAGAGAACCAGTGAGTGAGTGTTTACAACTTGGACGTCCAGCTCCTTTAAGACGGTCACGGTCACTCTGACTCTTGTCACTGACAAATTTTGGTCGAGATTTGATCAGAAACTAGTACGTAGGCCTACGTTTATGTGGGATGAAGTCGTGATACAGACAGCCTACAAAAACCTAGGCCCAGGCAGGTATTTTCTGATTTGCAGCATTCGGTCATCCCGATTTCAAAACGGGATCACGCGCGCTGAGGAATGGCGCTGCGTAGACGGAGGCCAGGCAGTAGCCGTTGAGCATGGTTGAGGACGAATGGAAAGCCCAATAGGAGCAGTCAGCCGCGCATACTGCCAACAGATGGCAGCAAAGTTATAGCGGACCAATGTACAGGAAAATCTACGTGATAGCTGCTCGATAGATGATGACTGGGTCGCTGTATGCATTGAATTGGGCCGTTGACACCTATCGGTCAACTCGCTGCCAGCTCCTATTGGCAGAGTTGAGAAATCTAGTGGTGTGGCATGTTTCCTGTGCTATGTGGACTACCTATCCCGGTAGACCTGGTTTGTTATATTTGTGGCAGACAAAAATTTGAGATTGATATGGCGGCAATTTCACTCTAATCCAGATATTTATCGGAGAATGAAACCGATTAGCTCGTCTGAAAGCTTGGGTCAACAAACCTGGGGGTAGGAAACACACACACACGCACGCACGGAATATGGTTCCCGATCTGATGGATCAGGAACCATCATTGACCAAGGCCAACCGCACAGGAAGTCCGATAGTGCTACCGGCGCCTATCGGCAGTTAGATATGAGGCACCGAAAGCACTATCGGACTTTCTGTGCGGTCGGCCCTGGAGTGTATCGCAAGCCGTCCCTGCCATAAATCCACCATGCTGTAATTATTTACTACCATGCTAGTAAATATTTTCCACCATGGTAATATGTAATTCTTACCTAGGTAATAATTTTTTACTACATGTACCTTGGTAGTATTTAATTCTTACCAGTGTTTCCGCCAGAGGGTACGCAGGGTACGCTGTGATTACCCTCAAAGGAGCAGAAAAGGGCCATTTTCTTTGATTTCATGGGGTTTTTTGCTGATTTTGAAGAACTGCATACCCTCAAAAATATTTCTGGCAGAAACCCTGCTTACCTAGGTAATAATTCGTACTTCGGAAACGGAAGTACGAATTCTTACCTAGGTACTACCTAGGTACTACTATTTACTACCATGTTAATATTTAATTCTTACCTAGGTAATAATTCGAATTATTACCTAGGTAAGAATTAAATACTACCATGGTAGTAAATAATTATTACCTAGGTAAGAATTAAATATTACCTAGGTAATAATTCGAATTATTACCTAGGTAAGAATTAATTACTACCATGGTAGTAAATAATTATTACCTAGGTAAGAATTAAATACTACCATGGTAGTAATATTTATTACCTAGGTAAGAATTATTTACTACCATGGTAGAAAATATTTACTAGCATGGTAGTAAATAATTACAGCATGGTGGATTTATGGCAGGGACGGCTTGCGATAGGAGTGTACACAAACCCACTGCCGACTTCACAAGAGGTCAGTTGACATACGCTGTAGAATAAAGCTCTGAAGTGAATTACCTTCTTCTGGAACATCTTAGCTCTCGGATACCTCACAGCTTCGTGCTTCTCCATGCATGTCCCCCGCCGGTCACTCATCTGACAGACAAGACTGCCATGTTTCGGAATCATTACGAAGGTCGTACATTTCATGGCCGTGAGACAGACGACAGAACATGAAATGAGTGACTTTTCTACTCCACGATCCAAAGAAGGTGGCCGTAAACTCCAACCTGTCACGACAATTTGGTAAATCGCGTTATTTCTCGTGGCTTTCATTTTGAATGCCGAAAATTACTGCTTGTGGTTGCTCGTTGGCCTACCGGTACTACGTGCATAGACTCTACGTTAGACGCCCAGGGTTTGATACTATAGGTGGTACTTCGAAGCCCCCTGGGCGGTATGTTCGTGAAAACTTTGGCGGCCATCAGTGCTGCCACAGCGAAGCGACGTAAAGAAGGAAGATGGAATCTATCGCTTATGCTACAGTGTCACATTTCCTGCCAAGGACGTGTTTCCGACGCTCGAACGGGCTAAAAAAGGGAAAATGACGGGTTGACGGCCGTTGGCCCGAGGACATTTACGGCTGNGGACGATTTTTGGCCGTCACCGGGTGGCCCAGGAGATATCCTGCGGACACTGGTCGAAATCCGCCAGGTATCCCGCCAGCCACCCACGGGTGCGCGACCGAGTCCCCTCGGATGTCAGGCCGATCTACAAAATCACCCGATTGCCGGACGGACAGCGGGCCGATACCGGCAGGGACATCGGTTGGGAATGGACTGTATCGGCCAACCATTTTCAACTCGTCGGAACAAAATCCGACAGACATCGGCCGATTACCGGGGGGTGCCCGTCGAAAACCATCTTATTCAAGGATATGTGAAAGATATGTGGGAAAATCCGACCCAGGCCGCAGCGTCGCAAAAAACCACCGATGTCAAGATATCCTCCGGCGGCTGCTTCATTTGTGACTGAGGCATGAATCGTAAGAGAATAGCCTAATCTTAACATTCGCAATGCTGATGTTTCTGGCTGCTTGTGTTTACAGATATGAGAAAGGACACACAGAGACCGAGATGAAAATGCAAGCCAATGAGAGTTTCGTTTTGGAAAACAGACTCTGGTCGCAGACGATGTAGTGATGGAATACCAAGTCTGTTTATTCCTGGCAGTGATAAGAATATTGATCGATCGACCGTCGATCAACGTTTTGTCTTACTCAAAAAAACACTGCGTCTTATGAATTGTCAGCTTCCCATAAATACGTATGTTCATGTGACCAAATCCCCCTTCCCTACGGTGGCCCATAAGGGACATTTATTTTTCATTTTACATTTTTATTTTTTTTCGTACTTTTCTCCGCGGAATTAAACTTTTCTCCGCGGAATTAGACTTTTCTCCGCGGAAATAAACTTTTCTCAGCGGAAATAACTTTATTCCGTGGAATACACTTTTCTCCACGTGGAAAAACTCTGGCTTTGATCAGCGATTTCCGCAAAGTTTAATTCGAGAAAAGTTTAATTCCGCGGGGAAAAGTTTATTTCCGCGGAGAAAAGTCTAATTCCGCGGAATAAAGTTATTTCCACGGAGAAAAGTTTATTTCCGCGTAGGAAAGTATAATTCCGCTGAGAAAAGTCTAATTCCGCGGAGAAAAGTTTAATTCCGCGGAGAAAAGTTTAATTCCGCGGAGAAAAGTTTTCTCCACGTGGAGAAAACTTTTCTCCGCGGAATAAAGTTATTTCCGCGGAATAAACTTTATTTCAGCGGAGAAAAGTTTATTTCCGCGGAGAAAAGTTTATTCCACGGAGAAAAGTACGAAAAAAATAAAAAAATAAAATGAAAAATAAATGTCCCTTATGGGCCACCGTACTTCCCTAACTATGTCGTTTGTGTTTGTATATACTCTCTATCCAGAAATTTGAGACCAGACAATGGGGAACTTCTAGGCCCGCCCAAATGGCATTCACCGTAAAAGCCTATTGTACAATTCGGTCAATCAACCCCAAGTTCTATTCGACGGCGCTGAAGTGAATGGTTTATGAACATGAATTGTCTGGCTGGGGCGGAGCACTCTGGTCTTGAATTTCCGGATAGAGAGTATTCTTATTTACCGGTAGATATACACCAAAACAATAGTTGCGTTTGTTGCCTGTGGGATATGGTTAGGACACCTTGTCTGTGTCACATAGTCCTGAAGCCTTGTCTGTTTCACACAGTTCTGAAACCTGTCTGTGTCACACAATACCAGGTACCCACACCTTGTCTGTGTCACTAATTCCTGAAATCTTGTTTGTGTCACATAAGAGCCGTTTAGACGACAAGCCAAAAATCCACATTCAGATTCGATCCGATTGGATCCGATCGACCCGCATCGGGTCTCATTTGCGTTTAGTCGAGATTTCAATGTGGTCGTATGTGGTCCAATGCGTCCAAAATCCACATTAGACCACATTGGGTAGCGTTTACACACAAGAGTTTTGAACCACAATCGGATTCGATCGGATCGCATGTGGATTTTTGCCTGTCGTCTAAACGGCCCTATAGTTCTGAAACCTTGTTTGTGTCACATAGTTCTGAAACCTTGTTTGTGTCACATAGTTCTGAAACTAGGTTCTGAAACTATGTCACTGGCACATTGGTCTGAAATCTTATCTGTGTCACATCAACAGTGCTGAAATTGTGCCAGTGCCTGTGCCGAAACTGTTTGCAGCACATA
>NMRB01004575.1:20179-34718 GCA_002633025.1 Notospermus geniculatus
CGTCAAGAATAAACGGTGATTTTTGACTTTAACCTGTTTTCAATAGAAATTCATTCCTCTTTTGGCATTGTTCGCCCTTTATAATTCGTGTGAATGGGAGGTACGTTGTATTGTATTTCATTGTGTAGGCCTACTCGAAACGGGTGCCGATAATTAGAAATATTGGCAAACTGATTCTTCATGAAGCGATCGACTTAAGCTTAGTGAGAGATCCCTGTACACCACTACAGAACGATTTTTTAAGATAGTCTTCTACTGTCCCAAAAATGGCATGAAACTTTGATATGGGCGTACACAATGGATTTACGGCCTATTGTAAGTTCATGCTAAATAGGTATAAAGAGGAAGGGCCTGGCGCCTTATTTCCAGTTGTTACCGCTTGGTGTCAGCAGCGCATGGGACCTCACAGCTCATTAAAATTGAGAATAAAATCCTCTTCAAACGGCCGTGCTGAGAAGGGCTGGAACCCGGTGTAACGTTTTTCTGTGAGGCCCATGAGCCAGTGTGACAATACAATAGATTGACGGAATAAGCGGCGACTGGACAATGGGCGACACACAGAGAAACAGCGAGTTCGTTTCCCAGTGTGTTCCGGACAATGGGAATCACACAGAAAAACGGCCTCACTGAAAAACGTTACACCGGCACAAGATTCTTGTGCTCATCGATTTTACAAATTATTTGACGAAGTAATCACACCGAAAATTAGAATTTGTTCTAGTACCTTTGGATCCTGAACTCAGAAAACGCCCGAGGACGATGTGTCCTCTCTTATCTATTTTTGATACTACATATTACATGTATACCGATATACCCAAATCATTTGGGCTCCAGAATTTAGGCAATGATGTCTAGAATGGACTTGCAGCAGTTTGCTCTTATGTATAAAGCTAGTAGGTATTACTAGGATTTTAACATTCCGTTGTGTATTCAATGTTTTATTGAGGAACAAAGTACGAACTCTTTGAAATCCCTACGCAACTGCTTGTGCAACGGTCAGAAATTCTTCCGCCATGACAATGCATTTTGCACTGTGCAAAAGTAGTACCGGTGTCGTAGAATGTCATGCCCCCCGATATGCCCTACAACAATAGCTGTCTAGCCCTTTCCAGAGTTTCATGTGGCATGGAACCCTGGGTACGAGATTGGACATGTGCTATGAATGATGGCCAGTCCGTTCTGTGCAGTCTAAGTTCTAACGTGTTTTGCGCCTGGTTTCAGTGTGGTGTCTGTTCCCTTACTAGGCCTAAGTGTTCATTTACCAAAATATAATACATGTAACTCCCCTGATATATCAGCTGAAGTTCTCATCTCTTATCTGATCGGTGGGGTTGTTCCCCCAAAATATGACTGCATACAGTGTAATTTATGCATCGAATATTTTTTAATTACGTTGTTTCCTTTGGAGGTGTTTTGTGATTGATTCTGAACGAAAAACGTATTAAAACAATTCCATGTGTTGGATTCAAACGAAAAGAGAAGCAAGATTTTCCTGTTGGTGATTGGAGAATGGTGTCGCCATCTCTCGCGTGATTGTGGAACTACGCGCCCGAATGTTGGGCACCCAACTGCAATCTGTTGTTCGTCGAAAGAATCACCAGCAAAACTGCCCTCAGTCGTTGGTTGTTGTGCGCATGGGCACGAGTGAGTTGAGTCCAAAGAACGGGCAACAAGATGTGAAGTGTGTGGATGTAAATACTCAACTGATCACATTTATTAATAGCGAATAATATAAAGGTTACATGGCATTAAACAAAGAGAAAGGTTGTTACTGATTGGCTAAACCACAAAGAGGGTGTGAGCTATCCTTAAGTAGCTGTCAATTATATATGGTAATTAGGAAGCTAAACATGTTAATGAGTCACCACATTACTCCCGGCGGCGAAAATGTAAACAATGATTACATAATGGCTAATTATCATGCACACTAAATGTATCCTCACGTTGTAAAACTCTACTACGAAAAACCGATTAGTAATGCATAATGATCCAATGAAATGTTTGTTCAATACACCACTGAATGTCTGCATAGTGGACCGTCCAAATTAATAAATCCAGAAATCATGGAATATCATGAAACATTTCACATACAACCTGTACAAGAATACACTATAGATTTTCATTAATCCACACTGTATGAATGACACACATATGTGAACAAGTATGAGTGCAACACATTTGCACCAATTCAAGAATACTGCTACATGTAAATCCCATCTGATGAACGAATTCTAAACCAATATTACTCAGATTCACAGTTCAGTCACTCCAATTGCTAATCCAGTCTCTGATTTTCTGTTGAGCCCTTTTTGCGGCCCCGCGTTTCGGTCGATCATGCTTAACATTGTTCTCAGCGGTATCTTGTCCTGTTGTGTCAGACTGAGGTTTGCAATCAGATTCCGATTCCTCTTTAGAACTCACTTCTAAAGGGTAGAGTCTGCTGATTGGGCGGTTTGTTTTGCCGAACGTTGTCCTAATATTAGCAGCACGTGCTAGTCCGTCATTTCCTGTGATGAGTGATTCCACGACTGCTAAGTCCCAAAGTTGACGTTTTTTGTTGTCAGAGTGCACCAGAACCACATCTCCTGATTTGATTTTGTTGGTCAATTGTCCTTCTTTCTGGCGTTCATGACGTTCGCGAAGAGCAGATAGATACTCCTGTTCCCATTTTCTGCCAAACCGTTGGAGAGTTTCACTCAGCCGAGTCGCACGTTTGCGTAGAGTTTCCTTTGTTTCAAACGTAGGGTCGAGTATCTCGTCCTCGTCAGCAACCACATGCGGTAGTGTGTTGATGAGACGACCGTGCAGCAAGTGAGCTGGTGTGAGGGGAATGGCCTCCATATCATCACCGTACACATACGTTAGAGGTCGATTGTTTATTGCCGATTCGATTTCTGACAAGATCGTGTTCATTTCATCCAAGTTCACAAATGCGCGTCCAAGTACCTTTTTCAGGGTGGTTTTTGTCATTCCAATCATTCGTTCATAGAAACCTCCCCACCAGGGAGCGCGTTTTGGTATGAATGTCCAGTTTACATCACCGTACACATACGTTAGAGGTCGATTGTTTATTGCCGATTCGATTTCTGACAAGATCGTGTTCATTTCATCCAAGTTCACAAATGCGCGTCCAAGTACCTTTTTCAGGGTGGTTTTTGTCATTCCGATCATTCGTTCATAGAAACCTCCCCACCAGGGAGCGCGTTTTGGTATGAATGTCCACTTTACATGATGGTCGGCAAAGTAGGTGTGGAGTTTCGGATCCTTAAACAGTTCCTGCAACTCATTTGCAGCTGATAGGTACGTGGTGGCATTGTCCGATACAATCTGTGAAGGCAGTGACCTTCGTGCGGCAAAACGGCGAAATGCACGTAGAAATGATTGCGTTGTTAAGTCCATGACTAATTCCAAGTGAATCGCCCTGATGTTCGCGCACGTGAAGAGACAAATGTAGCATTTGCGTTCACTTCCGTTTTCAGCCTTAACATACAGTTCACCAGTGAAGTCAATACCACAAACTTTGAACGGGTGTGATCGAAGTGTGCGAAATCCCGGTAGAGGCGCGGAAATGGCATTCGCGTATGGACGACCTGTGATCATTTTGCATATCACGCATCTCCAGAGTACCGACTTGACAGTCACCCTGATCTTCGTTATCCAGTATGTCTGCCGAAGTTGTGTTACCGTTCCTTGTAATCCTGAATGCAATGTCCTTTCATGTGCATCTAAAATGATCAGCTTGGTGAAGTGATGATCAGGTGGCAGTAGGATGGGGAACTTCGCGTTCTCACTGATGGGAGCATTATGTAAGCGACCACCACAACGAATGATGTGGCCCTTATCCACGAACAGCCGTAGTTGACGAACAAGCGGTGACGAGTTGTTTTCTTCTGATTTCAGAGTTCCGAGTTCCCTTTGGTAGCGTGTACTTTGAACGAACTGTATCCAGGTGGTGTGTGCTTGCGATAATTCCGTCGCATCTAGTGCGTCGAGCTTTCGAGAATCCACAGGTTTCCTGACGTTGTTGATGAACCGGAGCACAAGTGCTGTTACGCGGTTGAGCATGCGCAGTGAACTGTATCGGTTTACATCCATTACTCTGCCAATACCCACAACATCATCGATGTTACTGTCCGAGCTGATCTTTGCGACGTTCACCTGTTGTGTATCGGTTTCGACTTGATCCCTTTCTTCAATGTCCTCATTGGTACACGGTGATGGTGACACTTCAGGTGCCATTGTATCAGATAGAAGCCAACTAGGTCCAAGCCACCAAAGTTCAGATCTCTCCAGTTTGTTAGCCGTTATACCTCTCGTCAGCAGGTCTGCAGGGTTATCAGCGGTGGGCACGTATCGGTAATCACTGAAGGAAAATGCCTTGATTTCATCCACCCGACGTTTCACGAATATCGGTAGCTGCGATTTGCTTCCAAAAAGTGCTGTTACGCGGTTGAGCATGCGCAGTGAACTGTATCGGTTTACATCCATTACTCTGCCAATACCCACAACATCATCGATGTTACTGTCCGAGCTGATCTTTGCGACGTTCACCTGTTGTGTGTCCGTTTCGACTTGATCCCTTTCTTCAATGTCCTCATTGGTTCACGGTGATGGTGACACTTCAGGTGCCATTGTATCAGATAGAAGCCAACTAGGTCCATGCCACCAAAGTTCAGATCTCTCCAGTTTGTTAGCCGTTATACCTCTCGTCAGCAGGTCTGCAGGGTTATCAGCGGTGGGCACGTATCGGTAATCGCTGAAGGAAAATGCCTTGATTTCATCCACCCGACGTTTCACGAATATCGGTAGCTGCGATTTGCTTCCAATCCAACTCAGCACAATCTGACTGTCGGAGAAGAGAATACGTTCATCGATGCGAAGCGATCCTGAGAGCTGTGTTTGTGCGAATTTCGTTAGCCTTGTTCCCAATACGGCCGCAATGAGTTCTAGGCGTGGCAGCGTAATGGCTATAATCAAGCTAACATCCTTGTTCGATCTCAGGCACACCGAAGCTCCGTAGGCCTTTGTGCTACTGTCCACGAAGCATATAAGTTTGTAGGTGGTGTCCGTGTCCTTTACTGCAGCATATAGACGTGGTACGGTAATCTGTGATGCTCGTTTCAGTTCATTTTCGATATCCAGCCACGTGTCAGCGAATTTCTCAGGTAATCTATCGTCCCAATCAATGTTCTCTTTCCACAAAGCTTGAATGAAGATCTTCGCCCTCACTTGAACAGGATGCAGTAGACCTAGAGGGTCGAAGAGAGTGGTTGCTCGTTTCACCACTTCACGTTTTGTGAGCTTTTCAGTAGTCTCGAACTCGCACGTTTTGTATCCAATATCGTCAGTCCCAGTGTTCCATTTCATGCCCAGCAGCGATGGATTGCAGTCATTTAGTAAGACGCCATCCTTCTCCGCGACTTTCTGCAGCGTTTTACTGTTTGTTGACCATGACCTTAACTTGAATCCCGCCGATTCCACTAATTCGTTGGATTGATGGTAATAGGAGAGGGCGCCCCTATCTGTTTGTGATCCGCTTGCCACGTTGTCCACGTAAATGTTGTCACGAAGATCTCTTGCAGTGTCTGAGTCATTGTCCATGAGATGTTTGCGAATGACGGTGTTGAGAATGGCTGGATCCTGAATTCCAATTGTTTCCAATTCCCAAAACTTGGTTAAGGGATCATCGTTGTCACGTGTCAACACAGCCGAAACATGAAAGTTGGTGACGTCAGTCGGAAAGCAAGAATCACGTGATGTAGGTCCCGACAGGAGATATCCAAGGCGTGAAGAGACGGCTGTTGGTCCCGCCCCTCTGACCACGTGGTCACCGACAAACGACCAATAAAAGTCAGTCCCAATCAGGATGGAGATATCCAGGCCCTTCTGATCAGTTACAGGTTGCGCAAGTCTGAGTCCTCTTAGGTGTGGTAATTCCAGAACAGCTGGACAAACTTTGTTGTTAATTGGGGTGCAGATCTGTGGTACAAACAAAGCAGTCACTGTAATGTCGGATCCGGATGTTGTTTTTTCAGTTAGCTTTCCGTAATCAACCTTTTGAACCGTGGGATTGGTGTTGCCAAACGTGGAGATTTTCACAGTTGACTTTCCTTCTGGCTTAAGCTGCAACTTCCTGGCTAATTCCTCCGAAACAAAGGAACGGGTCGCACCTTCATCAAAGAGAATGGTGGCGTCAGCTACGCGGGTGTCAGAGTAAACTTGGCGAATAATCGACAGTAATTTCTCCAGCCTCCATGGCTTCGATCTCCTTTCGAATTGATTCCCGTAGAGCCTTGAAAGCCCAATCATCCGTTCCATGATCTCGAGTGATGATCCGCCGAAAGTTTCCCGGTAATTTTTCCAGAATAATCGGTACGAGCAGGTCTCCATACGATTCCTCCTTTTTCCCGAGTGCCTCCAATCCTCGTCTGTAGCTTTCCATGTTATCGTGAAAACTCTTGAGAGAGTTCCGGTTGCCTGATGGCTTCGGCAGTTCCCATAAGGCCTTCATATACGCGTTTCGTATTTTGTGGGGTTGACCGTACCGTGTTTTTAGTAGCTCCAGAGCATGTTTGTAGTTCTCGTTGTTCAGTTGAAGTCCTTCAATGACTTTTGCCGCCTCACCGTCCACGTGTGACCGAAGATATTGGAATTTGTTTATGTCACTCAGGGTTTCGTCCTTGTCTACAGCTGCCTCGAAAGTATCGATGAAACCCTGCCAAGCGAGAATATCTCCGGTGAACTCAGTGATGTGAAGTTTTGGAAGGTTTACCCGTCTCTTGACCGAGCCTGAGCTTGTGCTTGATATCGCCGATGTGTCCAACGAAGGTTCCGTGTTTGCTGATTTTTCGGTCCGTTGAATGAAATTGCTGATCCCCATCACGCGTTCCTGTATCCCAATGACGTAGTCGTCCGCTTCCAAAAATGCTGTTTCGAATTCAGCTGCTCCCAACTCACCCAGGATGACCTGGTCCAAAGATTTGATTGTTTCCAGTCGGTTTTTGACGTCAGCCAGCGTGGCAGAAAGTATGTCCTTTTCCTTTTGTGTGAGCGGTTCCTCCTTTGTCATGATGGCATCTGCTTTCTGCAACTGTTTTGTCATTTGGCTCCTCTGGCCACCTCTGCTCAATTTTGCCCGATCTGCCATGATATCGTTCCGTGTAGGTCCGTGTAAAATCCAATCCTGGTCACTTGGCACCAAATGTGCGCATGGGCACGAGTGAATTGAGTCCAAAGAACGGGCAACAAGATGGTTCACATGTCGATGTAAATACTCAACTGATGCATTTATTAAAAACGAAGAATATAAAGGTTACATGCCATTAGACAAAGAGAAAGGTTGTTACTGATTGGCTGAACCAAAAGGAGGGTGTAAACTACCCTTACAAGTAGGTGTCAATCATATGGTAATTAGTGAAGCTAAACATGTTAATGAGTCACCACAATTGAAGATTAGTTTATGGTATTATTACACTCGGCCCCAGTGTGTATCCGACGTCCCGGTCTCCTACACACTGGCACATTTGGGGCTCAAAAGCCGGTAACACCACTAGATGGCACTCCACTGGGCTCCAGCCAATCACCACGCTTTCTCACTCATAATTCCCGCGGAAATTACTTCCAGGAAAAACCCAACCTCGTCCCCAGGTGTATAGTTCGCTCAGACAACCTTGGACCACTCGCCATATTGTCAGAAAGCGAACGAGGTTGGGAAAACCCAAGGACCCGTGCTGCCACCACGCGGTCTTCACGACTGTTAATCTCTAAAAGAGCCAGACGCGGAGTGTGATTTACCGAAGGGATGAGCCCGTAGCGTCTGGCCAAGCGAGACTATGGTATTATGTGCTCTATAATGTTGTTGAAAGGATCACATACGAAATTGAGGGTTTGTGACAAAATATCACTAAATATCATAAAAATATTAATCTAAAAAAAAACTCATTTTTCAAAATTCGGAATTTTGAATTTAAAATCAGCGTGATATCATTCACCAGTCGATCCTATGAATTCCTGTGAAGAAACTTTTAAAAAATCATTTCTCATTTTCAAGATATATTAGAATATCATCGTTTTTTATGAATTTGATATTTTTCCCTCGTCAGCAGTCACTCATCATGATAACAAAATAGTTCGTGCTGATTATTCCGTCATTTTTACTTCAATAGACAGAGAATTTAACGAAAATCTTAAAATGCCCCCAAAATAAAGCTTGTTTTTCTGATGATATTTTGATATTTCTTGAAAACGAAAAGAGATTTTTCGAAACGTTTTTCGCAGAATTTCTTTAGACATCATCAGGGAATAATATCAAGCTAATTTTGAAATGAAAATTGGGCATTCTAAAAATTGTGTTTATTCTTGATATTTTGAAATTCAAATATTTTTCAGGATAATTTTCCACAAATCCTGGTATGTCAGCATTTAAGCAACATATTTTCGTTGATAAATATGCCAAGCCTACCCATATGACCATTGGCATCTCAGCAGAACAGGAAACCTCACTGTCTTTTTATTTTTAACAAGACTGTACATGTACGTAGTGTCCACGACGCCATTGATGAAAGGGGCGTATCTGGGTCGTCAATCCATTCTCGATCTCTTTCTCTCTCTCTCAGTGTGTCTATATCCTCGTTTATAATACGAAATAAGCGTTTCTTTCCATCTCTTGAGTTCACACACGAATATATTGTCACGGTTATAGTTTAGTGATATAATCCTTTATAGTCCTTTATAGGCGCGGTGGCATAATGGTTAGGGCTGTGGACTCGTGATCGGAAGATCGCGGGTTCGATCCCCGGCCGTGCCACTCTGTAACTCTCAACTGGCCTGAAATGTCCATCGTGTGCGCTATATTGTGGCTGCCCTTTGGTTTCTACAGAAAGGTTTCAGAATCATAGGCTGGGGTAATAAGTGTGAAGCGCTTAGAGAGCGTAATACGCTATGAAGCGCTATATAAGAACTCGCCATTATTATTATTATTAGTCCTAACTGCCCATAACTTCGACAATTGTTGTAGTAGGCCAATGACATTTAGTGCTTTATATCGTAACGTTCATAGGCCTAGGTATTTCTAACAAAATGAAATGGTCCATGGACCATGTGCTCACCTGTGGGTGAATGTCCCAGAAGAACGGATGACAACTGCGTGTTCAAGTGTAGACCTATTTTGTACAGTTAGGCCTAGGCCTAACAGGGCAGGGTAGGCAGGGTAGGCCTAGGCATTTGAATTGCATTGCCATGAAAATATTGGGGTAGGGCCTAGGCCTACATTGGGCCCATCAAAGTCTTTGAGTGATCATGGTTGTATGGCCTAGGCCAAGGTGTAACAAAATACCTACCAGCACAAGCAAAAGTTTGTTTGTCATGTCCAGACATCATCAGATCCCCTGACATAGCACATCCACACCATGACACAGCAGTCAGCAGAATTACAGTCACACAACCAGTGAAAACTGCCTGAACTGACTGTAGTCCTACCTGTTACCATGGTCACTGTACTGACTGACCCCACCTCTGTCTCTGTGTGTCATAGCGTCATGGCATCATACCGGTATAATAGGCTTTTTTCACTATAATGCTCTGCCTGTGCTTATGCCCTTTAGACCAGCCCCTTTTACGGGAAGGCGTACGATTGGTTGCCTGGTATTAGTGGGCAGGCGACACCATTCAGTGCACAGAACGATTAGCTACCCGATTGACAGGCTCAACCTCATTCCAAGATATGCGGGCGGGATATAATTGCTTTGTGTTAATTGAGTTCGGTCCGACAGCGACCACCTGCTGGGCTGATTGCAATAGGAGCTGGCAGCGAGTTGACCGATAGATGGTCACTACATCTATAGTGACCCCGTGCAGCAATCACGTAGATGTTTTGTACATTTGGCCCGCTAGAACTTTGCTGCCATTTTTGTCGGCAATATGCGCGGCAATTGACATCATGTCAAGTTATATGAGCTGAGGCCGTGTCTCGTCCATCCTTGAGGAGGGGAGGGGGTTCAAGACACGAATTGATACATGCTTAAAGCATGGCGCACACGAACGACACAACCAAGGCGACTGCCGACGAGACCATCGCTGGCGACGTCGTAGGATACTTTCAATAGGTGTCACTAGTGGTTAATAAAACTACTAGTATTGAAATGAAACTGATCTCCCGGTCCTACCACTTTCCCACACAAAAGGCGTCCATTGTATTAGGACCGGGTTTCTGTGTGCTGCCCTCTGTTGAGCTGGCGTCCCCATTCCGGCACAAGCAGACTGAGGCGCTCAGTCTCTGTAATACGTATGTGCGAACTGCGCAGCATTACAGAGACTGAGACCACCCTCAACCACTTTTGTTACGAGAATACCGTAAATCTGGTATCGATGCTGATTTGCCGAAGACCGATGCAGCCGGGCGGGAATGATCCCCTGCGGAATGATCTCGCCATTTACGAGGCAGTCGTGCGCAAAGCAGCATCACAAAAGATTCAGACGTTGTGGCCCAACCCCCGGTTGTTAGACCGAGGGTCTGGCCGCGCGAGACTTCCGCACAAGAGATGATTATCCTTTTGTCACTGAAGCAAGTAAAGAGCATAAGAATTCAATGGTGGCGCATAAGCCTTTTGTCAAATCGAGCATAAGGGCATTGTGAGCAATAATTAAGGCACAAGAAGCGCACTCCCAAGCAAGTAAAGAGCATAAGAGTTGAATTCAATAGTGGAGCATAAGAATTGAATAGTGGAGCATAAGCCTTTTGTCAAATAGGGCATTGTGAGCATTAAAGCTGAACTTAATAGATATAAACCCCAAGCGGCAGAGGTAGAAATTACAAACAACCATCCGCCATGTTTTGAACAGCCACCGAACATGAATACACCCTCTCGGACGGTCACAGTTGGTTTCACTCGCCACCACGCTCTTGAACAGTAAGATCTCAGCACAACCGCCAGATGAGAAAAAACGAAAAATAATCTTTGATGGTTCCGAGATTCGAACCCACCAACCCCTGACCAGTTGGCCGACCTCTTTCTATTTGCGCCACGAAGACTGCTTGCATACAACGGCGCCGATCTACAGTAAAAGCCGTTGTAGTTTTGAAGATCTCCATGAGGAAATAAAGCGATCGGAATTGCCGCTGTGCAAGCAACCAGTCTTCGTGGCGCATACAGAAAAAGGATCGCCAATCGATCAGGGGTGTGTGGGTTCGAATCTTGGTACTGTCACGGATTATTTTTCGTTTTTTCTCATTTGACAGCTGTGCTGAGATCTTTACTGTTCAAGAGCGTGGTGGCAAGTGAAACCAACTGTGACCGTCCGAGAGGGTGTATGATGTTTGGTGGCTGTTCAAAACATGGCGGATGGTTGTTTGTAATTTCTACCTCTGCCGCTTGGGGTTTATATCTATTAAGTTCAGCTTTAATGCAGTTTCAGCATTAAAACGAACAATGATATCTGAATATTATTACGATCACTAGCCTAGTTATTATTATATTATCGCTTGTTAAATCAAGGAAAATCAAGACGCTGTCCTTTCTAAAACAGTACCTAATGTGGAATTCATCATCAGTATACTCCCCAAACTGATTATTGTGATCTCGTATAAGTCGGGGAGCAGGGATTACTGGTTTGTGTTCTAAAACCTCAATGATATCAACCATTTTAGCTACTTTTAAGATTCCGTTGGGTATTCGATGTTTTATTGTGGAAAAAAGATCGAACTCTTTCGAATCCCTACGCAATTCGCTGTGCAACGGTCAGAAATTCACCCGCCACCAATAATGCATTTGTACTGTGGAAAAGTAGTACCGGTCTAGCCCTTTCCAGAGTTTAATGTGGCATTGAACTCTGGGTACGAGATTGGAAACTCTACTGGTGGTGATGTCAGGCACGGACTACTCATATCACCTGTTGTGAATGAAACCGTACTGGTGGTGATGTCAGGCACGGACTACTCATATCCCCGTTGTGAATGAAACCGTACTGGTGGTGATGTCAGGCACGGACTACTCATATCACCTGTTGTGAATGAAACCGTACTGGTGGTGATGTCAGGGACGGACTACTCATCACATGTTGTCGATGAAACCCTACTGGTGGTGTCACGAACCTACTACTCATCACTTGTTGTCGATGAAACCCTACTGGTGATGATGTCAGGGACGGATTACATGTACTTATCACCTGTAGCTAGCCGATGAAGCCAGTATATAGGCTCTGAAGGGGGTCAGATGAGAACCTACTACTCATCACTTGTTGTCGATGAAACCCTACTGGTGATGACGCCAGGGACGGATTACATGTACTTATCACCTGTAGCTAGCCGATGAAGCCGTACTGGTGGTGATGTTAGGGACGGACTACTTATCACCTGTTGTCGATGACAACCTACTGGGTGATGTCCGGGATGGACTGCTTATAACCTGTTGTCGATGAAACCCTACTGGTGGTGATGTCATGGACGGACTAGCCTACTCATCACCAGGTGCCACCTGTTGTCGATGATGCCTTACGTGTGATGATGTCAGGGACAACACGATGAATATCCATTGACTTGCCTGGAAAGGTGAGTATATATCCACCTTGGGATGACGCAACCGTTTCACCGCCATCACCATTTCGTAATTGACCTCCGAGGGGAAGACTTCGACGAAACTTCAAAAGAGGTCGACGTGAGGTTGATTTACAATTAAGTAGATAGTAGGACATAGAATTTCTCCCATTGCTGTCTTGCACTGGCAATAATATCAGCCTATGCATGACCCAGTCATAAGCCAAAGCAAAATTCCCTCGTCCACGCTTCCTGAACAACAGTGTTTTTTTTGTGTTCGAATTTTCTGTGTGAATAAGATAACCGCAGTAGATGTGTCTGTCTTCATACATGTATGGTGGCTTAACGAATGTCATTAGCAGTGTTTCCTCCGTGTTGGGGATGTATGCATATCCTGCCGTGGATATATCATCCATCGGAATAATTGTTGAATGGTACTTAATTTTCATTCGGTGGTGGATTACTCTGTAGGTGTACTTGGCAACCGCGGATCCCTGTCTCCAGGCTAGAACAGATAGTAAGGAACTTAAATCAGCCTGGCTATCCATGATGTATAGGTTATCCATTGAGAGTGGAATTCGTCGATATCTTGAGCACCTGTTTGATTCAGACGGACAGACTCTGCCGAATGTTGCCACAAAATGACCCCGCATTGTGTATAAATCAAGATAACGACCCCGATGTTGGTATGGGTTACGACTATAGCCTACAAGCAGCGCGTTCACTTTACCATTAGTTAATACAATGGCCTCACACTTATGAAATCGTCGTGTTCGAAAACGATGGAATTCATGCGAGTGCTTTCCTTTTCTCCTGTGTCGTATCCATGTTACCTTTCTTTGGCCATCTGTCGCGATCAGTAATCCACTCTGATAACCAATGACCATCAATCGCCCGAGAAAATCAGTCGGGACCGCGTGTAAAAATTTGATGTCACCTGTGTGCCCTCCGTAATAATAGGCCTACAAGTAGAAAAGATGTCTCAAATTATTGATCATGTCAATCCGATCAACAACATTTGTATTGGCACTAAGAGGCCTGTGGAGTGCAAAATCTTTGGACGTGTATCCTCTGTGTTAAGATATAAGGCTGACCCAACCCATCCTGAGAGTATCAGTCGTTACTGCTCGCTCCCTTAAGGGCTCCGCAGACTGGCGATTTTTCGAGCGATTTTCTAGGCGACCGCCCTTGCGACCACAGAGGCGACTGAACATATTTTTAGTTTTTTTGGTTTTTGTTGGCTCGTTTGCGACAAATGCTTCTTTGGAAGATCAGTGATGTCGTGGATAACATCACTGGTCGGCCTCAAAGGTAATTATTGCAGGCGACGTAGTAGTCGCATTGGTAGTCGCCCCTATTTTAGTCGCCAGTGTGCGGAGCCCTTTAAGCATGGCGCAGACGAGCGATTTTTTGAGCAACTTTCTAGGCGACTAGCCTTGCGACTACAGGAGCGACTGAACATATTTTTAGTTTTTTAGTTTTTTGTGACTCGTTTGCGACAAATGCTCACTGGGAGATCAGTGATGTCGTGGATGGCATCACTGATCAACCTCAAAGGTAATTATCGCATGCGACCTAGTAGTCGCATCGGTAGTCGCCCCCATTGTAGTCGCTCGTGTGCGCTATGCTTTCGTCACCGCAGACAAACCCCTGAGGACATCCGCCTGATTTGCTGGGTATTTGGCGCAAAAGAAAATGCGCCCAATCAGCGAACGCCATTTCTGAGTCACCTTAAGATGACAGGCATTACACGTAGATTGTATCGTAGTGTCACGCACAAAACAATGCTGAAGTACCTCAGCTTCCCCACCTCACCCTAACTAGAGATCAGTTTCACGTATACATGTATAACGGCCCTTGTAATATTCACAGCCAAGCAGCTGACATTGGTTTATGCCGACATGCCGGCCATTAACCTATTTACACCGCTGGATTCAAGTTAAGAGTGTGTTCACGAGAGGACCATGCAAAAAGTGATAAAGTAAAAAAAATTTAGAGTTCGTCGAAATT
>NMRB01004576.1:24667-34683 GCA_002633025.1 Notospermus geniculatus
AATTGTGCAAGATCGGTTTCCTTTCAACCATACAAAAGATTTTATGCTGTGCATTGGTATTCTCCATCCAACTGAACTCTACATAGCTTTTTGGCCTATTGGCTAAGGTTAAAGTTATTACGAAATTTAAGAGCTGCGTTTTTTGTAAATTGCGAAGTTAAGCAATCAGGGCCAAAAAACTCAACTACAGGGTTGATGCAACCATACAGTTGGTTATAAACAAACCAACAGTCGGGTCGAAAGACCCAAGACTTTGGGTTGATAAAGAATCCAATTATAGTCTGTTTGATACAAACAATCGGAGGGGAAGTCGTACGGCGCCACCAGTCGACGGCAACTCCTGCTTGTGAGCAACCCGAAGCACGCAGATAAAATTACGCGGAGGAACATCTGACGGGTGATTCTACACTCCTGCCTTATTGAGCAACAGCAGGAGAATTACCCAGGGGAAAACAAAGCGAATCGGGCATAGGCCTACGGCCTGCTGTGTGTAGAAGAGTGCACTGGCCGTCAACAACGTCAAAACTTCACCGCACGACCATGTGTGACGTTTGACGTCGTCACTTGTAGTGTTGCTCTTGCGTTGCTAAGGCGAGGAAAGGCTTGCAGCGCAATGACCAAAGCAGCGGCAAATGTGTAAAATATGAACAAGTTCATTGCGTTGATTGGGCTGCGTTGCATTTTTTTCCAGTAAGCCGCCAACGACGTCATTCCAAACAACTGAATGTTCTACCTTGAACCAATGTTGTTTTTTCCCAGAAATTAGTGCGCATTCGCAAGAGGCCGTGACCAAAACGGGCCAAATTAACCAAATACTATGACAGGGAAATCAGCTAAGCACATGCAGGAATATGCAAATTGTGGTAAAACCAACTTTACGGTTTGGTGGTGGTGGTGGTGGTGGTGGTGGGGGGGGGGGGCATTATAAAAATGGTGCCTGGAGTGGAGGGCGGTAGAGCAAAGTGTCACCCCGAGAAAGCCACGTTTCTCCAGGCGCCAGTCGAGGGCAACATTGCTTTCGAGGACATAGGTCAGATGACCTATGACACCAAGTTTCCGTCCCATTCGATTCTTGTGTTGGCTACCAGGTGGCTAAAACGAAAAATACAAAAAGTGCAATAACTCCTGAACTAATGACTGATCATCTCCAAATGTTTATCATAGGTGTATCTAATGAGGTACATAACATATATAACGGGTTTTCGATTTGACATACTTTTCAAGGTCACATAGGTCAAAGTTCAGAATTTTGCCTTTTGGTGGCACATTTCGTATCGCTGGGGCTATTGGTCTGAAACTTGGTACATATCTACCCCTAGGTTATATAATATAACCTATGACACCAAGTTACGGCCCGATTCGATTCTTGGCTTGGCCACCAGGTGGGCAAAAATCCATAACACAAAAAGTGCAATAACTCTTGAACTAATGACTGGATCATCTCCAAATTTTTATTAGACGTGTATCTAATGAGGATACATGACAACTGTAATGTGTTTGTGATTTGACCTACTTTTCAAGGTGACATATATATCAAAGTTCGAAATTTTGCCATTTGGTGGCATGTTTCATAACTGCTACGGCGTATTGGCCTGAAACTTGGTACATATACAGCGCTATGTCAGTTGACCTCCGACAACAAGTTAAGATTTGATTCTTCGCTTGGCCACCAGGTGGCAAAAAAGAAATCTCAAATTGCAATAATTCCTAAACTAACGTCTGGGTCGTCTCCAAATTTTTCATAATCGGTGCATCAAAATGAGGATAATTTTTTTTGATTGGACCTACTTTTCAAGGCCATCGGGGTAGACGTTCAAAATTTTGTCATTTGGTGCACGTTTCGTGGCTGTTTGTGCATGTGCCAGTACTGGGGATGTTCCTTTATGTAACTCACCTTGTCTTGTGAATATCAGACCAGTAATTTGTCAGGAATGCTATCAAGTACACTGTTGAAGACTTCTGTTCGTTTCTGCCTGTGCAGAGCAGCAACATTCTCTGGAATGAGCTCAGTCTTGGGTGAGGAATTGTCCTCCATGCCGAAATATTCTCGATATGACTTCCCAACTAGTTGTATGAAGTCCATATGAGCACTGAAGCGGCTCTTGACATTACCATTTACGTTACTCCTTTGCAGTAACACTTTCATGTGTGGCGCCGTTCCTTGATCAGATGATCCCTTTAAGTTCAGGAATTTCTTGCACATTTTCTGAAAATAAAAGAATCTTGTTGTTTGGGGGGGGGCAATGCATTTAAAAACATGTTAAAACAGTGAATAAAGTGCAATTGATAGTATTACAAATGCTGTCCATGTGTATAGTGTTTATTGTACACTCATGGCCAAAAGTAAATGGACAGCAGTTTATCTTGAATATCTCCAAAACAATGGGCTGAAGACAATTGAATCCGACATATGTGGTGGTAAATTTTCCTGGCTATCTAATGGTATCAGCGTCGAAAAAATCCGCTGAAAACCGCATTGGACAGAAGGAATTTTGTAAAGGCGTGTTTTTTGCTACTTTTTTATTTGCATGATTTCATTGAAAATTTTTATATCACTGTGTTCTACTCATAGAGGCCTTTCATAAAATATCCTAAAATTTCAAATATTCCGTGTAGAAATGTGATTTTGGGGCACTTTTATTCAAATATTTTTGGCCACGCGTGCAACACCTTTGACACAGGCCTCTGCACTATTGTGAGTTGTGGTGGTGAATGAAAACTAAGTATTGTCATTTCTCGTTCACAATGAATAAAGAAACCCAGTTGTGGCTGAAGGTCGCGTTTATCATGCATGGTCAATTTCCATAACAGGCTGCGTCAATTCAGTGGATTCCTGTTAGTTGACCAATTCACACCCTGTTGGCACCCCGTCAATCCCACAAACTATTCAATGGCCATTGATTTTTATCTACCGGCATGACCATCGGGTTCAAGGGGCTCTGTCAAAGGTGTTGCAAGCATGGCCAACATAATTTTGATAAAAGTGCCCCAAAATCACATTTCTACACGGAATATTTGAAATTTCAGGATATATTATGAAAGGCCTCGATGAGTAGAACACAGTGATATAAAAATTTTGAATGAAATCCTGCAAATAAAAAAGTAGCAAAAAACATACCTTTACAAAATTCCTTCTGTCAAATGCGGATTTCAGTGGATTTTTCCGACGTTGATACCATTAGATAGCCAGGAAAATTTACTACTACATATGTCGGATTCAATTTTCTCCACCACATTGGTTTGGAGATATTCAAGATAAACTGCTGTCCATTTACTTTTGGCCATGAGTGTACATGTAGTGTTAATGGTGAAGTCAGCATAGGACATATACTCAACTTTAATTACATACATCTAGCAGCAAAACTTTGTCATAAAGTATTGTAGTGCCTGGGAAACATATGGAATTTTGCATACCTCCAGGAAGTCCATTATCGTATGGAACATTTCTATGATAACTGGTGACAACATTTCAAACCGCTCATTTCTGGTGTGTGCCCCTGCTCGTAATGCCTTTGCCCCTTCCAGTCTTCGAACGGTGAGTTGGTCACCACCAACAGGGACTTTCAATGTCTCTAATTCATCGGCTGAAAAGAAATTATAACCAATTTTAAAAATCCTGGTTGTTTATTTCATTTCAGGCCCCTACACTCCTTGCGCAGCGTCTTCTCATTTGCTCCACATGGCGTTCTGTGAACGGCATGTAGAGTGAGACGACACTCTGCGCAAGGTGTGTACAGGCCCCCGGGCCACTAGCAAGGATGTCGTGGTAGACAAAGGTTACATAGGTTTGAGGTAAACAAAACAACTGTTCAAATTTCTACAGTAATCACTGCAATTTTGCTGTGCAAAATTTTACTTCATTAATTCTGGTACAGTCTAAACACAGTCTACACTTCAGGAAAGTCTTTCCTGAAGTCTAGTTCAAGATAGTGTCAGCCTGAAGAAGGCCCCGATTGGGGCCGAAAATTTGCAAGTTTCTCAAAGTTGACTTTCTGAATTTCTTACCTAGTTTAAAATGCAAAATACTTGTACATACAGATAGTGAATTCCTCTGTGCCTCAATTTTGTGCCTTAAAATACTGACCACTTCATTAAAAAATGTTGAGTCAATGTCCCAATGTTTTTATGGTACTGGTGTATATGCAATGCCCACACACCCCCACAGTTGCTGCTGTCCTTTTATTTAATAGGCACAGCATGCTCATGGGGCAGAATTTGTAGGCTACGCTAAAAATCTAACGTGGCTGTACGTCATCAAAGTGTTCCCTCAGGCCAGGCAAACAGCAAAGTCCAGTCCGATTCCCAAAATTGTTCTCATCTTCGTTCAGATACTGACTCAGAGGCTGGTCGACGTATTTATATGGTACATGTATGTAGTCATATTGCTCCACTGGGGCCCTTTCGTGATGCAAACCATGTTAGAAACTAAAGATAGAATTAAAAATCTGAAACAAGTACCGAATTAGTAAGAACAGCATGCATTTCAAAAGTACATTCAAAGTAATCAAAAATTAAGTTATCATGTCTTTGGTACAATGTAGGTGTCTCATCATCCGTGACATATCTTTCATCTTGAGGACTGACATCAATGATATTGTGGTCAAATTGTGTAGAGACAAATCAAAATACATGTAAAATGCTGGAGCAGTCTACAATCTGCACATGGGTCTCATAAAAAAGCATCGATGAAAACTTACCTGGTATACATGTACAGAAACACCAAGGCAAGATGGGGGATTCATTGAATGAGATGAAAGCAAAGCCATACTTTTATATTCCTCTTGTTTCGCGAGCCCCCCCCCCGCTATTCAGAGGCCTTGGATAACTTTCAAGAAATCAAAAAATAAAATATACACGAACCCATGTAGTTAGATCATGGAGGTAAATACCGCCATGGTTAGATGTGTATATACCTGTTGTAAAAAATATGATTATGGTGATTGCTAAATATATAATATCTGTTATGGTTTAGATATTGCCTTATTTTTTGGGTATTCCAAGTTTTTGTGCGTTGAAATGTCTTCCAATGAAAATGCAAGTCCCCGTGGATTCATGTCGCGTTTTTGAATTGTCTTTTCAGTTAAAGTGTGTGTTTGAAACACGTTTTCTGCAGTACCATGTATGTCGGCCTACTTTGCGACTATGATTCATTACTAGCAGCTTAGACACATCGCTAGCAGAACGAGAGCCATTTGAGACTGGGAACCAACCCAGTCCTTCTTTTGACGGATAAGCCACGACATTAATGGCTAACCTTCAGCAAACCCTGCAATGCTCTGCCTCCAAGGAATGTAGGAAAAAATCCCCCCAGAAAAATCCCCCCCCCCCCGGAAAAAATCCCCTGGAAAAAATCCATAGAACCTATGACAACCATTGTATTTACACTGCTTCATTCAGACCTGATTAACTATCTGATCCGAAATCTACTGCGGATCTCATTGCAAAACGTAACTGTCCAGATACCAATCGAAGACTCACCTGGATTCCTCCACAGATTCTAATCAGAAACCCACCTGGATTATTTTTGTCCAGATTCCAATCAGAAATTAACCTGGATTCCTGTCCAGAATCTAATCAGAAACTAACCTGGATTCCGGTCCAGATTCCAATCAGAAACCCACCTGGATTCTTGTTCAGATTCCATTCGGAATCTGGCCTGGATTCTTACCAAGATTCCATTCAGAAACTGAACAAGATTCCTATCCGGATTCCAACCGGATTCTGGGGCCATATCCGAGTCAGATTTTGGGTCGGAATCTGAATCGAATCCGGTTGGAATCCGGTTCGGATCCGGTGAAAGATTCTGAACAGAATCTGAACCAGATTTTCGTCCTGGGTTAAGCAACAGGCATGAACACCATGCTCTATGTTATAACTACTGCTACCTCTCTCTGCTCGTCGGTACATTTGATCCATTTGGCTTACGTACGAATCTATAATATCTAAGCAATCTTCATACTTAGCCTCATTTTTCAAAAGGATTGGACGGATGACGGAAGTGCTGTTTTGACTCATCTCTTCAGATAATGGGTGGTCAATATGGTCGGGAATGACCAGCTTCATCCATTTGAAACTTGAAAAATGTGTCGACATGATGCGTCCAATCATGACCTTCAAAGACTCCTTGTAGCAGCTGAATTCGTTTTCATTGATGAGGAACTTGCACACTGGTGGAGATTCACATGTGCTTTGTGGTCTGCCTAACATTTCACTGGTATTTACCACTTCCAGTAACTTCTTGTTGGAAATTCGATTCGCTGTCCAGTCAGAAGCAAAGTAATGCAGGTCAACATTGCCTTTGTTTAGGCGCATATCATTTGGCCGAATGAAGATATCCAGGTTGTCACCATTTATCTTACCTGGCCCTTTTCCATCCTTTATAGCCTGAATTAGATTATTTTCTGAATAATCCCTGAATTGGATCAAGATAACAGTCTTCATTTTTGGTGACATTGTGACATGAACATGGTTGAATCTACCCAGGAGGGTACTGCCAACACCCCCTTCATAGGCCAGTGTTGAAAACACTTTCTGTACCACTGATGCTTTGTTGTTGACACTGTGAGCTAACATTCCAGTTATTGTTGCTGTTGTAGCAATTCTTCTTTCCACCGATTCCTTCCCACTGGTCATGGCTACTAGAGTTTTAGCCAAAAAAGGTGCCCTATCAAAGAGCGTGACAAAAACATGACAAAAAATGTTGGTCTCTGCCAAATACTCTGGAAGTTTTAGTTTTTGCAGTACACTGTCACTTGAATTTGCAAGACGACACAAATCATGCTTTGCTTCAATAATCATCTCATTCTGAATTGCTTTCTGTAAAGCAGGAACAAAAGTGTAGCCGTAGCAACTTTCTGTACATTTCCAGTCTTAAGTAGATCCGATAGTGTTTCCACTTCCATTAGCTTCAGCTGTGTATCTGGTGAACCATTCTCGAACGAGATGGATGCATCATCAATTGACTCAATAATTTCTTTTGCTCTTTTCACATTTTCCTCATCATCTTCTATAACAGTGCTCTTCGCATACCCGTGATCACTCTTGAAATCTAGCCTTTTCTTTCGTTTATCTGGAATCTGAAAGAAACAATATATTTTTGGCAATACATGTATAAATTTGTGAGTCATCTTAACTGATGCTAAACCATGATAAAGGTAAAAATCATGTCATCGACTTGGTCACCACAGCGATATCAGGTCAACAGCAAGCAAAAATATTAGTTACTGTGCTCCAGTCATGAATCTTAAGTGCACACAAACCACACAACCTTAGGACACTTTTACTTGTGCCGAGTAGCAAATATGACTATGTCAACTCATACCTTACTATGCTGTTCTGCAGGTTCTGGATGCTGACAACCATGAATCTTTAACTTCTCCACCGACAGGCGTACAGCCTCGGCAACAGACTCCTTTTTTGTCGAAGAACCTCATCTGTTGCAGGCGTATCTTTTCCTCATTTTGGAATGTGCAAACACTGCAAGACAACAATAAAATTACAAAGGTCCAAAATTAGGCAACTCTTGACACTGGCTGGTATTCATAAAAGTCACCAAATGCTTTTACTTAAGATTTGCATAGCGAGGTACAATGTAAATGCACTATATAACTTGAAGTAAAAGAATTTGTTAGCTTAATAGCCTACCAGCCATTGTTGCTATATTATATATCACTTCCATCTATGTGATTTTGTACAACTATAATACAACTCAACACCATGTTTTATTTGGGGATTTGGCCAACAAAAACACCTTGCAGCCAGTCACAGTCATCACTGGGCACCCCATTAGGCCTATGCCAGTGTTAACTAACCTGTTCAACTAAACCTGTAGTTCCCATATGTTCACTTTGAATAGAAGACTCGGCTGCCAACATACTTGTAGACTGCTGAAAATTAGAGAAAATTAATAAGTTGACAGCCATCATGGCTAGGACTATTGTTGTTGCTACACAGTATATAAAATAAAACTGCCAGATGTGCAACAGATCTATAGAATAGAGGTAGCCTATACCGAATTGTGCAACTCATGTTTGCATAAGTGATACGACGTCATGGTGCATCCAACACATGATGACACACTACGCTGCCGTAAACAAACATGATGATGGTCCACACAATTTGGCTCAATTAATTTTAGGCATAGGCCTATAGGGGCCTAACTCATGAATGAACTAGAGTAGTAAGGCCAAGGGAGGTAGGCCTACTTACCTCGCTACTGCTAACCTGGCCTGGCTGGATATGAGACATACATGTAGGCCAAGGCCTACTGGTATGTTCAACAAGTTCCCCTTCCTCAAACTTGATTTGTTTTAACAAGGATGACATCACCATCTCCTTAAATTTGTGGAAGACATCAACCTTTATAAAATGATCATGTTTTTATTATAAATATTTATTGTTGTTGGCATCCTCAAAACTGATCATAATTTGATCAGGCCTACATGATGATGTATAAGCCTAGGCCTAGGCTGACTAATCTATGGCCTACTTACCTTTCTGACACATGGGTAACATGCAGAGAGGGATGCACGTGCAGCTTTCCTGCTGAACAGCCTTCCGAATTCAGTAGGCAAGGTAGGCCTCTGACTCCGTCTCCTGAAACTGTCACTGACATCAGCAGTATTAACAGAACAAATATCAATTGATTTGTCTACCAACATCTTCTCGCGGGACGACCGAAGGCCTAAATTTATTGCATTCATTGGACATATCTGATCACATAAACAGCAAGTAGGCCTAGGCCTTGGCCTACCGTCAGCCGCCGCCATCATGGTCGCCATGTTGTTTTCGTCGTTCGATGATATGTTTCTATGACGATCAAGGAGAAGGCGCTTCTAAGTTCTATCATCAAAAAAATCTTGCAATATGGGCAAGTATACGTTAAGTCACAGAACAATATTGTCAAAAAAAAGTAAATCTCATACAATAAATTATAATTTTGGGTCCCACGTGCGACTCTTCTTATGGAACTTTTTTACTGCGCGCACGCGTACGAAAATCTGAACCGGCTCTTTGTGAGAAGGCAAACCTAATCACATATTCATGCGATTCAAGATGGCCGCCTTGGACTTGTGTCCGAGGTGAAATGCGCCGCCGAGTGGATAGATAAGCAGTTCGCCTCAGGTCGTTCCGAATGCCACGTATTATATATATAGTTTCAGTCTATAAACTCCACAGCAAGCCGCTGGGTGGGGAAAATTGTACGGGCCCGGTACACTGGGCTTTAGCAACAGTTCCATATTGACAAAAGGTGTTATAGTGCGGTATGGTATGTTCTCCCGTAGGATTTTTTTGCTAAAGTAGATTTTTTACTGTTTTGGCTTCAGTGAGGTTATAACTGCCCAAAAATGACGGGGTGCAAATTTTCTGACCCTTCCTTCACTTTCTGGGTGACACCAATGGATACGACGACTGAGGTTTGTACAGGAGAATGGGACCCGATGTACAACTAATATTTGAACGGTTGGATTTACACCCCATAAATGTACATGTATTACCAACAGATAGAAACATGGTGCCTCTAAATCAGATAGGCATATTCTTAATTGCTTTTAGTCGTTATGTAACGAGGGATGACGTTTTTCATATAAACTAACACAATTTTATTATTATTATTATACAACATTTATATAGCGCCTTATTCCTAAAGGCTCTAAGGCGCTTTACATAAAACATTAAAACATTTAAAGGTATGGTTCAAAAGGCTCCAATCGTTTACACATGGCTTCAATATGGCCAGAAAATAATTTCTGTCTGGTTTGTAAGAAAATCCAACCGCTGGGATTTTGTTATTAAGGGTTTAAAAATCGATTCTACAAAAAACGAAATTATTTTCGCCAGAGCCATGGCGTCATAATTGATGACGTCATCTCGACCCCCCCTGCCACCCGCGTGCTGACACAAAACATGGCGGAATGCGAAGAAAATGTCCGAGATAAACGATGAAGAAAACAACGAAGAATCGAGTGCTTCCAGTGAGTTAAGTCAGTTTACAGCTACTGACATTTTCGTAGTGA
>NMRB01004577.1:14905-34649 GCA_002633025.1 Notospermus geniculatus
CGGCGGCGTTGTGTGACGTATACACCAAACCTAAATTAGGCCCGCAAATAATAATTTCACGCTCTGCTTACTCAATTCCACGTCTCAAACTTCAGTCTTTACGGTCTTCATCGTTCCCCATGCGTTCCAGCCTCAAATGCGCCTTAGTCGCGAAGCACAGTCCATTTTTAGTCATTCTCGAAAAATTATTTACATAACCATATCACAGCAGCGTTCCGCTTTTGACGTCAGATTGCTTCGCAGATTGGCCGCTTCGCGGCGTTCCGGGAACATGGCGTCCAGAGGAATCGGAACCAGTCATTGTTGGTTCAGCTGGGCGGCTTGAGATACATGAGTAGGCCTAAGGCCCTTGGAGTCAGGCCAATATATACGTGTGTGGATTAATTGTAACGTCGACAACAGAACAGTGGCTTGGCATACAATGACATGAACGATGGACACACCCGAACCATGGAGGGGTGTACCTCTCCATGGTTCGGGTGTGTTACAGGCCTACGCTCCGAGCCACGGTTGGTTCGAGCCTGCCCCGGTCCACATTCGGGGAACATACGCATGTGCAGAAAGCGCAACACGGGCGACGTCTTGCACGAAACGGCTGGCTGCGCGAGACTAGACCTGCGACGAGGTGCACGAAACGGCTGCGCGAGACTACACCTGGGACGAGGCTGGGTAACCAGGCGACCACCAGGCGGCGGCGTTGTGTGACGTATACACCAAACCTAAATTAGGCCCGCAAATAATAATTTCACGCTCTGCTTACTCAATTCCACGTCTCAAACTTCAGTCTTTACCGTCTTCATCGTTCCCCATGCGTTCCAGCCTCAAACGCGCCTTGGTTGCGAAGCACAGCCCATTTTTAGTCATTCTCGAAAAATTATTTACATAACCATATCACAGCAGCAGCAGCGTTCCACTTTTGACGTCAGATTGCTTCGCAGATTCGCCGCTTCGCGGCGTTCCGGGAACATGGCGTCAAGAATGAATGGGTCCGCTATATGCATTGAATTTGGCCGTAGTGACACCTATTGGTCAACTCACTGACAGCTCCTATTGGTTCACAGCTATGGGCCACTTTAGGATACAAAACATCGAAACTCACCAAAATGCATTTATTTTAACAAGTCTCGAACAAGTATTTGGTATTCGATTCTAGGTCACGTGGCTGGGCGTAGTCGATGGCACTGTGAACGACAACGAGGCTGAGGCCAACTGCGCAACTGCGTTGCACGGTCACGATCCCAGAGGTTTAATCAGCATCTCGAGTACAAAAGGTTCTGACACCGTCAAGGACCCCCAAACAGGCGTTCTTAAAGCGATGTGTCAGCCAAAAAAAATTGAATGCAAAAGGGGACGAATCTTTGTTTACAAACACTCGTTTCCTGCATTCTGATTGGCTGTGAGGGCAATGTTTACAAACATCATCCTTCTGTTTACAAAACGACTGTCGATTCGCTTTATTAAATGCTGCAAAACGTCGTATCCACCAGAGAACTCCCCTCAAAGTTGATCCAAAATTCATCTTAATCAGCAAACTGGAGTGCATCTTTCAAACCTCCAGTAAAATGACCTTTTCAGGTGTCAGATAGAGAAGTTTTTCAGTGACTTCGCGGTGGCGGTGGTGGTGGTGGTGGTGGTGGTGGTGGGGTGGGGTGGGGGATGATCCACTTTGCCTAACATCTTCAATCTGGTCCAAGAAATCTTCTTACATTTGAGCTATCAAAGTGGTGAAGTGGAAACAACCATGCCTGTCACCGCCCCGACGTTGAGTTCAATTTCCGGTGGTTGAAATTCGCCTTTCTTGTACAAGTGACCGCACAAATTTCTCTCTGGTATGAAAATTGGATGCCCTGCCAAAGACCATGCTCAGATTTGGTATTAGATCCTATACTTAGGCCTACGCCTAGGGCAATGTAGGGATCCATGTTCCCATATTCGCGTTTTGAAGCAAAACAACCCAGTAAACATAATATTTAATGTGAAGACAAGTTGGCATAAGCCAGATCAGCAGACTCTTTGATTTTAATCGGATAATCAGTCCCATACCAGCTGTTGTCAGCAAATAGCGAGGTTGCGCACTTTTCCGACTCCGACTTCAACAAGAAAAGGACATCGGAGCGATGTCAATGGTTTCCGATGAGAAGTTTACTACTCTAGAGCTAATTAACTGTGACCTTGACCTCTGACCTTGAGAAGTATTGCGTAACTGGAACGGGCATTACTTGATTAAACTTATAGGAGATGGTTAATTCAGTCTTGTAATTAGTTTTCTCCAGAAATTCTGAGCAGATTTGCACTTTAGAACTGTTTGACCTTGACCTCTGACCTTCAAGGTCATTGCGTAATATGAAAGTTCATCCTAGATAACGTAGGTGTAGATGAAGGTTTTAGGCTTCCACCATCACCAGGTTCTGTCTCATGTTATTTGTGATGGTTGACTGTGACCTTGACCTTTGACCTTGAGAAGTATTGTGTTACTGGAACAGGATTCCTGATATAAGCCTATCGGGGATGGTTAATTCAGACTTCTAATTCGTTTTCTCATGAAATTCCAAGGAGATTTGCACTGTAGAACTGTTTGACCTTGACCTTGACCTCTAACCTTCAAGGTCATTGAGTAATCTGAAAGCTCATCCTTGATAACCTAGGTGTAGATCAAGTTTTTAGGCTTCCACCATCACTAGGTTCTGTCTCATGTTACTTGTGATGGTTGACCTCTGACCTTGAGAAGTATGGCGTAACTGGAACAGGATCCCTGATATAAGCCTGTCGGGGATGGTTAATTCAGGCTTCTAATTCGTTTTCTCGTGAAATTCCGAGGAGATTTGCGCTTCAGAACTGTCTGACCTTGACCTTGACCTCTGACCTTCAAGGTCATTGCGTAATCTGAACGCTCATCCTTGATAACCTAGGTATAGGTGAAGGTATATCAAATTTGAATATCAAATCTCACCATGATATCAGCAAATATCATGCGACCGAGCAGGTGCAAACAGAAAATTTCAGTTGCAATAACATCAGTGGATGAGCTATGATGTTGTGACACCAGTTTCAAGTTGCTTACTGCGGCAGATTTCCCGATATGTCAAAATATCAAATTTGATATATCAATATCATTAAAAAAAATATATATTATCTAAGGAGTGCAAGCGCCCACTTAGGGCATTATAGCTACTCATCAAACAATACTGGACGATATTAATGATATGTAGGAGGAAACCGGAGCCCCCGGAGGAAACCTACGATGTCGAGGAGAGATCGCCCTCTCTACCACATAAAGCCACTTGCACGACCGGGGAGCGAACCCGTGACCTCAGTGGTGGCAGGCGCCGATGTTTCCACTGCGCCACCCCGACACCCCAATATCAATATCATATGATACTGACACTGGACAATAAGTTCGTTGATGCCAGTATCTTGCCAAGGGTCATAAAAATAGGGAAGGAACTTGTTACTAGTGCTCTAGCTGGCCTCGGAGACAAGTTATTCAAGAAACAAAAGTGTGACAGACAAAATCTCAACTTTTGATATATCAATTTCACCATGAACCAGGTATCGGACACCGGAAATTTTCATTCCATCTTGTACTCAGGTCATGTTACTTGGGGGTAGGTCACATCAGGTCTGTAGCTCTTGCAGGAACAAAGTTACAGGTGTGACAACTGTAGACATCCTTAATAAAAACGATTTGATAGACGTTTGCAAACCCGTAGAATGCCATAACTTTGCGGCAGAATTATTTTGACCTGTAATCGGAAGTGCACATACATCGCAAATATTATAGTGGTCGTGTTTCAAGTCGTAACGACTTGGCGTACGACTTCAACGACTTCAATATTCATTATTTATCCGCACTCCCCGATTACGACCACGAACGTCTCTGTCGGCCATTTTGAAGTCATGTGATCCACAGGCTGCTGTGTGATTAGAGGCAGGACAAAAACATATCTAAATGTCTGTTTGAATATTCGTAAAATGGTGGGACATCAGAAAGCCAAGCAAAGAAGACGATTTGTCTTTAGCCACTCATAACGTTCTGTGGAAGTGCTGTCTAAAGCCAATCAACGGAGAGGTCTGACGGTTTCCTCCGACGCAACTGGAGCATCATAAAATGCGGAACGACGCGGCACAGTGGAGGAGTTTGATCTGGAACATGTCTGCGTCAAACGTCCTCCGCCGTGTCCGTTGGCGTCTAGTTTGAGTCATGATGCGGTCATTATCGGAGTCTATTTCTTATTCCTTGTTAGCATTCATAATAACCATAACCATAATTGTCACGGTCTCCTTCACTCTGGTCGCCATTTTTATCATTCTCGTACCCGTATGAATCGTAATCGTAAGCAAAATAATCTTCAGTCGTCGTCGGAGGACATGGCCGCTGTAATTGAGAGGAATGGTCGTGAGATTTCTGCATTTGAAGAATTTGTTGAGTCGACTGGAGCATTCGGCCTCATCCCTTCCCCAGAATATTTAGCAAAATATTTTATACTAGCAAGTACCCCTGGTGACCGGCGATTGCGATTCAACCGAGGATGGAATGCCTGGCCCTGGTGGAATAGGTGTACCCAATGGGGTGCAGTAGGGAGAATTTAGAAACCAATCGAACAACACTGCTAAAAAAAGTAAAATTGCGACCACAACAAAGTTCTTTTTGCAAAATCAACCACCCGGCGCTGCATCAGGATATGGTATCCTCTATCATCATGCCGAATTTCGAGACAAAACAATTCCAAGTGTGACTTTATTGAGCCGACTTCCAGTATTATTATATAGATTCTTTATCATTTCTTTATCATTTTATATTCTTTATTATTTATATTCTTTATCATATTGTGTGTCGATTTTTGTGCTCGCCTTCTCTTTGGATCCCTTCCCCAGGCCTCTTTTCCCAAGTCCTGTATCCAACAAAGATAACCATTTGACGGCAAGGGTAGGACGTAAGCTTTTGGTAATCAACAGACTTGTCTTAGGACCTGTGTGGTGTTGACCTACTTCAAGCTCCACTACAAAACGAGTGGGTTCAGCCTGGCAACTGCTGTGACATTCAACGCGTGAAAATACGGTATACTCGTCTTTTTGCTGCCAGCCTGGTGAGTTATGTCTCACTCTGACCAATAGAAGGCAGCACCGTCGTAGTAATGTTCAACGTAAACTGTGTTTTTTTTTCTTCTCGTCTATGATATTAAACCAAACCGCAGTGAGTACTTACGCGGGTGGGCGTTGCTGTGAAAGAAAAAGACATACTTGGTTACATTGCTATTTTCTTTGATCGATTTCAATAGGCTGGTAAAAAAACATGTCAAGGTTTGAGCATCAGTTCTGTTTCACCATGGACGAACCTCCCTAGTTACACAATGTTGCTATGAGGAAGAGAAAGGACATTGCTGTTGATGGGTTAACACTTTGGGCGAACCTCTATTTACAAAACAACTTTAAACTTGTGAGTGAACGTGTTCATACTTACGACAAGGAGCTATTTGGACTCCCGTGCAGGCCTGGCTTTGAGTTATTGGTTCATCATTGGCTAAAAGAAAAATGCGATGAGATTGGGCACAGTTAAACAATGATTTCGTTTCAATGGGACTTCTCGATTGAGGACACCTTCTTTCTGACAGGTACTGATACCGTGTTCTTAATTGGGAGGTATGTTCCTGACGGAGGTGTCCGCTATTGGGAGGAGTCACTCCCCGGGTCACTCCACCTGTCTTCGTCGACCCGAAATGGAGGTGGCAATCGTGTTGGCGTTTCGGGACTTTGCGAAAACTCTATATAATAGGTGGCCTTCACGCGGCCTCTCGCGTGCCTCATTCGGGAAATAGGACTCCCCACACAAAAGTGTTCATAACAAGGAGACCGTTGAAGTTCAACCCCATAAACCATATATCAGTACTTAACTGAGATAGTAAACCCTCGAAAATATTTATATTCAAGAAATGTGAACGAATTGAGAGTAAAAATGTTATCAATTCACGCCAATATTATAAAAACTTGCTCACCACACCACCTCCCGCCATTTTTAGGTTTCGGACATTCACAAGTTCTTCTTCTTTCCTCAAACATCTCTTCCGGTGAAATATCGTAACACTCCCTATAACAGGCTCCCCATGCCTCCCACTGACACCAGCCACCATGGACAGGATTGACTGTAAAAGGTATGATATACGGCCACGCTCGTGCCAACCATCTTCGATAATCGAAGGCCGATCTGCTCACCACTACGTTACATCGCACATCACCCTTCGAGAAATAGACCAGTCGGCGGCGTATCTTGGCACGATGCCAACTTTACCGGGCGACCAATCATATTGCACTTTATATCGGGTCTTCGGCTACCACTCTTTGTACCACGATTCAAATTTTACAACACCGATTCTGATTGGCCTCTTCTTCTCGAGGCGGCAGATACGCCGTGGACCGGTCAATTTCTCAAAGGGTGATGTGCGGTGTAACGCAGTGGATAGCAGATCGGCCTTCGATCATCGAAGATGGTGCCAACGTCATCTTGGTGTCAGCAAATTTTAGTTCTGCTAATGCAAATTTAACTCTTTCAGCCCTACGGACGGATATATCCGTTCGCCAAAATCATTATCGTCAAATCCTATGAACAAGTATATCCGTCCACCCCTAAGCCCAATTTTCTACAATATAAGATTGGGGCAGTTTTTTTTAAATCCTGAATATTTTTTTCTTCAGAAAATCGCCTAGGATCTGGGAGTCGCGGCGAAAAAATCGCCTAGGGCTGAAAGAGTCAAGGCTTTATTTTGAGCGACCTCTCTGGGGCATCTATTAAATCAAATGTTCTCAGTTTTAAAAGTACTCACACTGACAGGCAGCTCTTCTAATCGAACTACCACTGCATCTTTTCCCGCCGCACTTGACCCAAGGTCTGGTGCAGGATCGTTCTTCCCACATTCTCTGATATGGGGGACATTCCTCACTGCGCGCTTTCCACGGAGTCCAACCCCCATCAACTACAATTAGACAACACAGAGAGAATCATTCTTCAGATTATGCTTTGATTGGTCATCTTTACTCTTTCCACGGTTTCCCAGCCAAGAATGGAACCCAAAAAGTAAGAAGGTTTGCCGACAGCGACAAAAAACGCGCTCGTTTATCGTTTGATTTCTAAACCTCCCTAATATTTGAATATTAAAGCCATACAATCACGAGAGCTACCGTAACCGTCGATTCACATTTTGGTTTGAACAAAAATGCGAGAAAGTTTCTTAGCAAAAGTTACATGTAGATGACGAAAAACAAGTGTTGTGGTCAGAGTCGATCATCAATCAGATTATTTCACATGGAAGCATGCCACTTTCACGTGACTTTCTCAACGAGTGTTGGAACCAAAATGTGAATCGACGGCTATGGTAGCTCTCGTGATTGTATGGCTTTAACGACAACTTTCATGTATATCCAACCGACTAACCTGGACAACAAACCCCTGTGTCTTCTCTCCTCGTCGCTTGAGGGTGGCCGGGGCAGTTTCGTCCGTTATATTTCGGAGCGGGATTCGTGCAGCTTCTGGTTCTTTCCACGGTTGCGTTTCCACAGGTCACGGTGACGGGACTCCATGCTGACCACCAAGTCCAAAATCCATGGACTGAAATAAGAGTGAGGTATAGATCGTCCACGTCAAACGCACACGCTAATGACGTCACAGTTTTTTTTCACTCGAAGACAACGTTGGAACGGTCGACTGGTTAAAGCTGAACTGAATGAACAAAAATTGGCGATTCAAGCTCTGAAAAAGGACCATCACGCCGCGGTGGTGATCAAGAGAAATACAAACTACCACAAAGCGGCACGGCAGGCAATCAAAACGTTACCTACTGGGACAGGGTCTCCTACATGACGCTCTCTCTCGCGGCGGAGGACCCTCGCAGTCCCTTCCTCCATTCCGTGGTGGCTGGCATTCCCTCGCACGAGTTTTCATTCCCGAGTTTCCACAAGAGTGGGAGCACTGCGACCATCTTCCCCATATTGACCATTTCCCATCAACTTGAGAAAGTAAAGAAACGAAAGAAAAAAAATGTTTGTTCGGATCGTTACTTAATCAGTAGAATGACTGTATTGGAACGATTTTACTCAAACCCGCCTATAGCTAAATAAGTGGCGCGCAGACTTGCGTCTCTGCCAGCCATTACTTTATGTTAAACAGGTCAAGGTCATTGATCGAACTATTTTTAGGTATCCTGTTTGTGCATATCCTTCCGCCACGAAGTTAACATTTTCAATGCCGGTTGCGATTCAGCCACCTGGACACAGATTTTGGTTGCATGGCCTCGTTTCTCGGCACACCGCTGAATTATCATCGCCAGCCCGAGAGTCCGGGGTAGGCCTAATGACGGTACACTCTGGGTCAAGTCTGATTCTTGTGTTTTCTCCGCCTCCACATGTCACAGAGCACTCTGTCCAGTCACCCCAATCTTCAACAGCATGCAAGGGTTCAAAAAATTATTACATGTATACTGAAGTCTCACTTCTAACGCCTTAGTTCACTAACATGACAAGCACTCACGCCTGCATACATGTTCAGGCCTTGTGCGCATTTGTCGGATCGCACGCACGATCAAAGGATGGATTCAAGGAGTCAAACTTCAGTATGATAATCTTTATTACAAAGATGGTTCCAGTGGGATGTGGATGTGAGTCTGTGCGACAAATGCGCACATATTCAACAAATGTGCACCTTCTAAGTGTACTCTACGCAGAGGGCCAAGGTAGAGTGGGTGAGAAAGGCCACTAGAAGCCTGGTTAAATACTTGACCAGTCGTACATGTAAGTTGCAACAACAAATAGGCCTAGAAGGGACAAAATTCTGAGAAATATGCCTGGGACATTTCGGAAACAGACATCGACAGTAGAAATCAGTAGGAATTTAGGAATTTAGGCCCTCATCCTGAGAACATCAGGCGTTCTTAGTGCTCGCTACCTTCGTCGCCGCACTGCGGTGACGAAGGGAGCGAGCAGTAAGAACGCCTTATATTCTCAGGATGTTAGGCCCTGGGAAGTACCTTCAATCATTTGATTGCTAAATATAGATGGGACAGATATGCTTTACCAGACAAACATGCGATGTTGAGGGGTGGTGGTGGTGGCGGCGGCGGCGGCGGCGGCGGCGGCGGCGGCGGCGGCGGCGGCGGCGGCGGCGGCGGTGGTGGTGGTGGCGGTGGCGGTGGCGGTGGCGGTGGCGGTGGCGGTGGCGGTGGTGGCGGCGGCGGCGGCGGTGGTGGCGGCGGCGGCGGTGGCGGCGGCGGTGGTTATATTCTTGCGGCGAGTACCGGCTGAAACCCAGCTCGCTAGGGGATCCTTCATAATCCTTGACACGCCCGTCGGACTCCCACCAGCCACCCGCCAGGCACCGAGTAGATCGGAGACAATTTTTGGCCGTCACCCAGAGCCCTGATATCCTCTGGACACTGGTCGAAGTCCAACAGGTATCCCACCAGCCCCCACAGGTGCGCGACCGAGTCCCCTCGGATGTCCGGCCGATCACCCGATTGCCGGACGGACCGCTACCCTCTGGGACATAGGTGGGGACTGGACGGAACAAAATCCGACAGACATCGGCCGATTACTGGCCAGTGTCCCACGGGGGGCGCCCGTCGAAAACTACCTTATTCAAGGATATGTGAAAGGTATGTGGGAAAATCCGTCCCAGACCGCAACGTCGCAAAAAACTGCCGATGTCAAGATATCCTCCGGCGGCTATTGCATTTGTGACTCAGGTATAAGTGAAAACATGTCACGTCCGTGACCGTGGAATTGCCCTTCGTCTACGTCGAGACGGGACATCACTCACTATTCCTGCACGAGATTGCCTGTCGCAACTACTTTAGACCCAGCATCATGATCATTCTATCGGTTGTACACCACGGAACCACTTGCCATATGAAGGCGGGGTCTCCATTTACCTGGGGTTTGGATCGTCGTCGTTGTTGTTGTTGTAGTGGTAGTGGGAGTAGTCGCAGTCGTAGTTGTAGTAGTCTTTTTACTGATCCATGCATATACACGGACGCTATGCTGATCGGTGGTAGCAACACAAATGTATCTCCCGAATAACGAGCTGTCCATACTTGAGATAAACAAGAAACCATTAGGAAAGATGTGAAGATTTGGGGTGTTCGCCGTCAGAGGACGTCCGTTATGGTACCTGTAGGGGAAATCAGATAAAAAGATATGTTTAACCAAAGTTACGGGTCGATAAGAACATGCTTGCTAAACAGCAGGCTTGTTCGATTGGTTCCTAGTTGTGACCTCGGTAATCCTTGACGCTTATGCCGTTGTTTCAAGGATTACCAACAACTCCACTTACCAGTTAATGACACTCTGTTGCTTCGTGTTGCATTCGAGCATCACGTCGTCTCCAATTTCAGCGGTTTTATTTTGTGGCCGATGTCGGAAATCCAAGGTAGGAACTAAAGAAAAAAAGGTATAAAATCATGTATTCATAGTCGATTTGAGCGTGTGACCTCTGCTAACGGGTAGATATAACGAATGTGGTTACGTCTACGTCAAGACATGACTTCACTCGCTATTCATGAGACTGCCTATCGCAACTACTTTAGACCAAGTGGTTATGGCGCAATGGTCATTCTATCGGTTGTATCGGTTGTATATACTAAGGAATAACTTGTCATAAGAAGGCGGAATCTCCATTTACCAGGGGTTTGGATCGAGGTTGTTGTTGTTGTTGTGGTAGGGGTGGTAGTGGGAGTAGTCTTTTTACTGATCCATGCAGATACACGGACGCTATGCTGATCGGTGGAAGCAACACAAATGTATCTCCCGAATAACGAGCTGTCCATACTTGGGATAAACAAGAAACCGTTATCAAAGATGTGAAGATTTGGGGTGTTTGCCGTCAGATGACGTCCGTTATGGTACCTGTAGGGGAAATCAGATAAAAAGATATGTTGAACCAAAGCAGGGTCACATCCAGGGGCGTGGGGGCGTACCCCCATCCCCCATTTTTGGCACAGCAATCATTTTTAGCAAGAAAAATTCAATCACATAAAAATTCGAGTATTTTGCTCTCAGATGCCAGGGAAATACATCTAAAAGCCAGGCCCCCCGTTTGGGCTTCGCGCTTTTGGTGCTCACCACCTCCCTCGAGCTACGCTGCCCCCCTTTCTGTCAACCCTGGATCCGGCCCTGTAAAATTACAGGTCGATAACAACATGCTTGCTAAACAGCAGGCTTGTTCGATTGGTTCCTATTTGTGATCTCAGGAAAGCATGATTTCAAACGCTTATACCGTTGCTTCAAGGATTACCAACAACTCCACTTACCAGTTAATGACACTCTGTTGCTTCGTGTTGCAGTTGAGCATCACGTCATCTCCAACTTCAGCGGTTTTATTTTGTGGCCGATGTCGGAAATCCAAAGTGGGAACTGAAGGTACCAAAACATTATTTTAAAAGGTATAAAATTGTGTATTCACAGTCGATTTGAGCGAGGCCTCTGCTCAGATATGACGAATGTGGCTTCGTCTACGTCGAGACATGACTTCACTCGCTATTCGTGAGACTGCCTGTATTAGAAAACATCATCCAACGGAATTACCAGGCTCATAAAAGAGGAAATTTACCAGATTGTTTGGTGTTCGTCGTGGCGGAAGTCCTCCTCGGTGGTCGTGTGGGCCACGTCGCGGAACTTTCGTCGGGAGGGACCGCATAATCCACAATCTGTGCCGTTCCTGGAATCGTTACACCACATTCGTACCATTTCGTGTAGAGCCTCCGCGTCATAGTTGGTGAGGCGCCTATCTCCCCGAATTCCGGCTCTTGGCGCATCCGATATCGGTAGTATCCTGTTGGATATATTCAAAGATTTTGTCCATCTCGATCCATTCAACGAGTGATGCCGCGGTCCATCATTTGTAAATTGTGCTTGTACCAGGGTAGCGAAGGGTTAACGGCGTGTTTGCAGCATTAAATGCAAAAGATTTTCAGAAGGTACACTCTTGTTCATAATATGGAATATTCTGAGAATTTCCACTCATTTCAAAAAAAACGTTTTTCTGAATAATTTCTGTGCGTGTGGGTCGATTTCAATGAAACTTCATCAGCTGATGGGGACATTACGGGGGCAATGGTTGCTGTGGCTGATGTTCTGGAACAGGTGCGTCGTGGATCTAGGGAGCTGCCCAAATTTTGGTGAAAAATACCGCTTCTGAAAATCGGCTTGGAAAGCTTCTTGTTAGTCTCGCTTGCCAGACGCTACGGGCTCACCCCTTCGGTAAATCACACTCCGCGTCTGGCTCTTTTAGAGATTAACAGTTATGATGACCGCGTGGTGGCAGCACGGGTCCTTGGGTTTTCCCAACCTCGTTCGCTTTCTGACAATATGGCGAGTGGTCCAAGGTTATCTGAGCGAACTATACCCCTGGGGACGAGGTTGGGTTTTTCCTGGAAGTAATTTCCGCGGGAATTATGAGTGAGAAAGCGTGGTGATTGGCTGAGTCCACTGGAGCGCCATCTAGTGGTGTTACCGGCTTTTGAGCCCCAAATGTGCCAGTGTGTAGGAGATCGGGACGTCGGATACACACTGGGGCCGAGTGTAGCNGAATCGGACAAAAACAGCTTGTATCTGAAGTAAATACCCTCTATTCTTATTCACGACGTCAGCAGGTTACAATGATTTTGTCGTTGGCAATATATCGATCATCATATCGATATACTAACGTTTTTTTTTTGTTGTTGCTGAATTGCGACTTTGTGATGCGAGCGCTAAGAACCCTCGGATATTAAAGCTGAACTGCACCCATGGACAAGAACAGGTGATTCCAGCTTTGATAAACGACCACCATGCCACGATGAGGCACTTTCAAAGTTCCTCCAGAACATGATAGACTACCAGCCTATTTGGTGGCGCCACTGTATTCACCAGCGGCCAGTCAATGGAGTAACATCGAGAGATGGCGTCCAATGACGTCTGCATGTCTAAAGGCATTAGGTTCTTTCCGAACCAGAGTAGAAAGTCGGTCACCATTCTATAGTAATCATTTCTTGTTGAAATTTATGGTATAGTTCAAGCAACATTTGTGCATTCAAAAACAATACAATGCTCACCTGACGTTCATCAACTCTAAACATTAGGTATCGTTACATACACGTTGAGAATGATTCTTGTTTTATTTCTTTGGCCATAATTATTGTAATAATTTAAATGTTCTTTCTACAAATACATACACATCACGCGAGTCATGTATATGTATTGTTGCTCATATCATGTACAATTATACTAGACTATGGCAAAAGAAATAAAATAAGATTCATGTACGCAGCATGTTTGTAATGATTCCAAATGGAATTTTTGAAAGTCAGACGAGCGGTTTATTATTTGTTGATGCCGAAGTTTTTCTCATTTGTGACCNGAGTAACATCGAGAGATGACGTCTGCATGTCTAAAGGCATTAGGTTCTTTCCGAACCAGAGTAGAAAGTCGGTCACCAGTCTATAGTAATCATTTCTTGTTGAAATTTATGGTATAGTTCAAGCAACATTTGTGCATTCAAAAACAATGCCACGCTCATCTGACGTTCATCAACTCATTAGGTACCGTATCGTTACATACACGTTGAGAATGATTCTTATTTTATTTATTTGGCCATAATTATTGTAATAATTTAAATGTTCTTTCTACAAATACATACACATCACGCGCGTCATGTGTGTATTGTTGCTCATATAATGTACAATACTAGACTATGGCAAAAGAAATAAAATAAGATTCATGTACGCAGCATGTTGATTCCAAATGGAATTTTTGAAAGTCAGACGAGCGGTTTATTATTTGTTGATGCCGAAGTTTTTGTCATTTGTGACCCGCCACAGAAAACGTAGGCGCATGTCGCTCTGAGCTTGGCAGGTTGAGACCAAATGTTTGTCAGTTTCAATATTGTCTGCCTATTGTGAAATCTGAAATGATCTATTTCTTCCATTCTCTCCTGTCCTGGTGTCATCTCAGTTCGTGAGGCTCACCTTCTGAGCGACATGCGCCTAGTTTTGCTGTGACGGGTCACATTTTACCATTTCAACAGGGCGCAACCTGACCAACCTCATACTCGGGTTCCACACGGATCTACATGTATACTAGTCTATCAGGCTCTGTCACTTGGACGCTATCTCTTGATCTGTCCAGATTGAAAGCGTGCGCGATTGAACACAGTGGCGCCGCTAAACAAGCCGGTAGTCTATCATGTTCTGGAGGTACTTCGAAGGGCGTTTGCACTTCGTAGACCACCATACTGCGGCGCNACGCGCCGCTGTGGTAGCCACTCATTTTGACGTATTGAGCTCCACCGGCACAGTCATTCCAAGTGAGCGGTAGCGGAAAGTTAAACCTAAGCCAACAGTTGTTTGCATTCAGACAGTTAGCCATACGCCTACCCAAACCTATATCTGAAATGGAAACTTTTGATTTTAAAAAATCACATCAGCTAAAATAAGTGTGACTTCCGTGGGCCCCTTACAGAAATGTCACATGTACTAAATTACGTTTCGCACGTCCGAATTGGCATTTCACATGTCCAAATATGCTTTTCATACGTCCGAATTGGTATTTCACACGTCCAAATATGTTTTCGCACGTCCGAATTGGAATTTCATATGTGTGAATTGAATTTCACAAGTTCTATTTGTACGTACTAAAATACACCATTTTTGGACATATTGGAAATTTCACACGTGCTAAAATTTTTAGCACGTGTGAAATTTTTTAGGACAAGACGTGTGACATTTCTGTAAGGGGCGCCAGGGCAGTGTGGTCCTAGCCTAGTTCTATGGAATAAATAGTCACAAACCAATTATCGAAGACGACACACTATTCGTCCATAATTCGCAAAATTAGAAGAAGGTGAATCTGGAAAAAGGCCAAATGAGACAAAGGCAAAATACATGTAGCTCAAATAGGCCAAGGTAAGCTGAGAAAAGGCCAGATCAGAGAAGGTGGAATAAGAGAAGGCAAAATGGGAATTAAGAAAAGGCTGAATGGGCAGACACACCCACTCTACCGAGGTACATGTATTTAGACTAAAGACAGCGCAGGACAATCTTGCGTTTTCACCGTCTGGAGAGGCATCTCGTTGTCAACTTATTGCACCCATTTTCTACCCCGAGCGCGGTGAAACTTATTTCTAGCGTCCAATGGAAATACCTAGTATTTCACATTTTGTTGTTTTCGAGAAAAATGGGTTTATATGTGGAATGACAACTTGGAAGAGTTTTGTTGTGGAAAACACTCCTAATTAAAAATATGTCATACAACAGGATTAAATGAAATTTGCTATGTTTTACCTCTGATTTCATGCTGAATTTGCAAAGGTAAAAACGTAGTAAGTCACAATTCTGATGACTTAGACGTAAAAACCGAGTAGTGCACCACTGTCTTTCCGAGGCTTTGGCGAGCATTTTGCACTGTCTTTCCTAGGCTTTGGCGAGCATTTTGCAAACAAAAACTGTTTAATATGATGAATAGTAAGTACGAATTTGGCCTTAACTCATTTTTTCCAAAAATGTGACTTACTAGGTATTTCCATTGGACGCTAGATTTGATTTGAATAGTTCAGGAAAGGTAGCTGAAGGTAAACAAATAGCCCAGTAGCTCCGTTTATACCTCGGTCTGAAGGACACTTTCCATTGCTAACACGGCCGAAAAAGACGGTCACGTACAGGATTTTCATACTTACTTTGGCACCGACTGTATTCAAAGAACATGAGAAAGAATAACACAATATGACAACATGCAGCCATACTGCCACCAACACCAAGAACCGAGCGCGACTTCTGATCTGAGAGGCAGCCTCCGTAGAGACTTGAGTGAGCGAAGATCGTCAACTTACACATACTTGATAGGCCTATTTCTTCGAAACCAGAAGATATAGTATTACATACATAAATATGTACGGGTACGTGTACGTGTACGCTGTAGTCTTAACCCATTTCCGTCGTCGGTGTTCTAGTTTGCATTTCACGACTTTGTACCCGGAAAGGGATGGATGTAGAAACAACTATTTCCTTGTTATGGAAATAAGATACTTTGCATCCGTCTGATCGTAATCTCACCACCTACCAATCACTGGCAATGAAATGCTGCAGAATCTTTCTGTAATGTTACAACGGCCATTTTAATTCCTCAGATTCCGCAGAATATGGATCCACAAATTAAAATTTGCGGATCCATATTCTGCGGAATGTGTGTATTTTGGCGGATCTTCTCAAATAACCCATCAATCACGTAAAAAAACTACGGCAATAATGTTTCGCTGGTGTTTGGGGCAATTCAGGACGACGGCAAAACTCAATGCGGTTTTTAAAGTTGACTGACCCAACGCTGCTCGAATCGTCATTCAGCCGGGTAGATCGACTTTTAAAAAACCTTTAGTACATGTAAGGATCCGTGATAAATCGCTGATCTCAATCTCCCAATTTCCCCATGTTTTCTCAACGTACACAGTTGAGCAATAGGTTATACTCAAAGAGCAATTTTGTGAGCGGAGCGCATTTTTTCGATGGATCAGCTTCCACTACAACGACTCGTTCACGACACGCTCACGACGAGTTGCCGACACGGCGCGTTCGCGACAGCAGTCGTGAACGTGTCGCGAAGAAACGCAATGAGAGTGGCGTTTTGAGAACAGATGGCAACAGACGTAGTTAGCATCTTCTGAAGAAATCAGGTCCTCTTAGCATGGCTTCCAAGGATGCTATAGAGGAATCGTGAGGTATGGTGGAAATGGTGAGGTGATCGACCAACAGATCGACATTTTGTTGTGTCTTATCAACAAAAACACTAGGCCTATGTCTTATGAATATTGTAAGCTGTCACATCAGTAAATGCCCCTTATCCCACACGTCCAGTCTGCTTCACTGCTGTAGTCACAAATATTCCCACTGCCATTTGTTTTCTAACAATCGCATAATAAACAAGAGCAGGACATCGGAGCGATGTCTATGGTTTCCGATGATAAGTTTACTACTCTAGAGCTAGTTATCTGTGACCTTGACCTCTGACNGAGCCTGCCTATCAAGGGTACCTAGGGCTGTCTCAGGGCGCCAGCAGCCAATCACAGCGAAGCGCGCGATTCTGAACTAACCCAGATTCCTGGGGCTTAGAATTACTCCTGCCTTACAGGAAACAACATCTCTTTTCAACTTTTTGACCCACCCTCCACTTCCCTCATTCCCTGGTTCCAGGATGCTGTGCGTGTGGCGGTTTGCCCCACTCCTTTGCCATTTCGTTGCCCCCTGGTATGCAGCAGCATGTGTAATTTATGTAACTACTCAAATATTTCTTAGTCGCTGCATATCGCTCATTTTTTATGGGGCCTATTTTTCACAAATTTTCATATATCAAAAAGTCAAAATCGCAATAAAGTCACTCCGTGGCCATTTCATGTCTAATATTGTCTTATTGTTATTTCTGTTTGGTGGGCACTCAGCCTAGGTGAGTGACCACAACATATGTTGTACCTCTTAACCCGGAGGGGGCGACACCACAAAGCACATTTCTATACATACGCGTATGGAGAGAAATCTATTTGTGGTTCACCCCTCTAGGGACAATTGCCTTCCGGAAGTTTCCTGGAACCCTAATTACCTCGCATCTCCCGGGTCAGTTCACACGCTCTGCTGCGCCGAGCCTGCCTATCAAGGGTACCTAGGGCTGTCTCAGGGCGCCAGCAGCCAATCACANCGTGGTCCCTTGTACCTGATTGTCTATGCCATTCGAAAAGGGTTATGAAGCATCCAAGTGGTAGGCCTATACATAGATACATTGAAATTACAGAAAGGTGCCTGCAGCAGAGTTTCAGGCTTTCTCTTTATTTTCAAAGTCAAAAGTTAAAAATATGGATTCCTGTAAATGGAAGTTACAGTGTAACATTTGTTTACAGTTTATCTGTAAATCAATTTTCCAATACAGTTGTTATTTTACAATTTTCTGTACCTTTAATTTTCAACAGTAGAAATAAAGAAAAAGCCTGAAACTCTGCTGCAAGCACTTTTCTGTAAATTTAGTAAGGATATTTCTAACAGTGCTCCTAATTAAAAATATGTCATACAACAGGATAAAAAATGAAATTTGCTATGTTTTACCTCTGATTTCATGCTGAATTTGCAAAGGTAAAAACGTAGTAAGTCACAATTCTGATGACTTAGACGTAAAAACCGAGTAAGTGCACCACTGTCTTTCCGAGGCTTTGGCGAGCATTTTGCACTGTCTTTCCGAGGCTTTGGCGAGCATTTTGCAAACAAAAACTGTTTAATATGATGAATAGTAAGTACGAATTTGGCCTTAACTCATTTTTTCCAAAAATGTGACTTACTAGGTATTTCCATTGGACGCTAGATTTGATTTGAATAGTTCAGGAAAGGTAGCTGAAGGTAAACAAATAGCCCAGTAGCTCCGTTTATACCTCGGTCTGGTCCCTAGTTCAAGGACACTTTCCATTGCTAACACGGCCGAAAAAGACGGTCACGTACAGAATTTTCATACTTACTTTGGCACCGACTGTATTCAAAGAACATGAGAAAGAATAACACAATATGACAACATGCAGCCATATTGCCACCAACACCAAGAACCGAACGCGACTTCTGATCTGAGAGGCAGCCTCCGAAGAGACTTGAGTGAGCGAAGGTCGTTATCTTACACATACTTGATTAGGCCTATTTCTTCAACAGAAGATATAGTATTACATACATAAATATGTACATATACGTGTACGCTGTAGTCTTAACCCATTTCCGTCATCGGTGTTCTAGTTTGCATTTCACGACTTTGTACCCGGAAAGGGATGGATGTAGAAACAACTATTTCCTTGTTATGGAAATAAGATACTTTGCATCCGTCTGATCGTAATCTCACCGCCTACCAATCACTGGCAATGAAATGGTGCAGAATCTTTCTGTAGGCCTAATGTTACAACGGCCATTTCCGCAGATTCCGCAGAATATGGATCCACAAATTAAAATTTGCGGATCCATATTCTGCGGAATTTGTGTACATGTATTTTGGCAGATCTTCTCAAATAACCCATCAATCAATTCAAGTAAAAAAACTAACGACAATAGTAGTTCGATCGCTGATGTTTTAGGGGAGATTCAGGACGGCAAAACTCAATGCGGTTTTTAAAGTTGACTGACCCAACGCTGCTCGACGTCAGTCGACTTTCAAAACACCCTAGTTCTGTACAGCGGGGAGGACAGATTTTGTGTACATTTCGATCCGTATACGGATAAGGATCCGTGATAAGTCGCTGATATCAATCTCCCAATTTCCCCATGTGTTCTCAACGTACACAGTTGAGCAATAGGTTATATTCAAAGAGCAATTTTGTGAGCGAAGCGCATTTTTTCGATGGATCAGCTTCCACTACAACGACTCGTTCGCGACACGCTCACGACGAGTTGCCGACACGGCGCGTACGCGACAGCAGTCGTGAACGTGTGGCGAAGAAATGCAATGAGAGTGGCGTTTTGAGAACAGATGACAACAGACGTAGTTAGCATCTCCTGAAGAAATCAGGTCCTCTTAGCATGGCTTCCAAGGATGCTATAGAGGAATCGTGAGGGGGAATGGTGACGTGATCGACCAATAGATCGACATTTTGTTGTGTCTTATCAAAAAAACACTGTGTCTTATGAATATTGTAATGCCTGGCTTTCACTATCGCTACGAATGTCCCGAATCGCCACGAATCTGAAATTGTCCCAATTCGTGGCCAATCGGGTTGAAAAAT